>LUGF01041611.1:38335-51743 GCA_001625245.1 Calycopis cecrops
AAATCTAAAGCTGTTGGTGTGATTTAATGACGTTATTCAATTCGACTTGTTGTGCAACTGAACAGCGAAATCAACCACTTAGCTGCGACATAATATCTCTCAAGAAACCCGTAGCAGCCGAGGTCTGGGGCTACAGGACACTAATAGCCATCGTTTGACCGCCTTGACGCATGTTCTGCGATATTTTGTAGTTTTCGAGATATAACTTTTTTGCTCATTTTTTAGATATTTTTTATTTTAGGTGGATTTAGTTATATTTTTTTATCTAATAATAGTTTGTCTTGGCGATTATAATATTTCATATGGGTTAAACGACAATAAATAATATTAACGACGCATATCTGTGAATGCTTATTTATCATAGGTCCGAGGTTCGAATTCATGAATGGCTGTGTAATATATTTTACTTCTTTTGACTCGAATCACAAGTCACAGCCGCAGCGAAATTGAATTTCCTCTCCGACATGTTTTCATAATTATATGGTTGAAAACTTGGTGTTAAGACTCAGGAGAAATGTAGTGAAAAACTTTTTCGTCGGTAGTGCTATACCACCTTGGTTTGATGCGGCTTGTAAAACTTTTACACTGTGGAGGAATTGATGTACATATCAAAAAACTATCATCAAGCTGAGACAGTTTGCTGTGTTTTTACTTTTTATTCATTTTCCGGGTATTTGAAAGATCGCAAGGCAAGGGCTCTACAAAGCCTGTTTTATGGTTTCGTTTTATTTCGTGGTGTGAATTGAAACATCTTTATGATTATTGCTTTCCCACATGAATACCCTAATACGTATGTAATACTTTAACTGTGCGTTTACGGCGGTGTAAATTGAAAATAAAACAAACGAGACGGAATAAAAGAGGAAAATGTGGGATAAAGAACAAGAATATTTAGGAAACTTCAAAGGATGCCTTTGGTCCCTCAAACACACGTGGCGAAGTGAGCAAATAAATAGGTATAATAATGTTGGATATCCTAAATAATTATATTAACATTTTATAATTTTCTATATTTCGTAAATAGTTTTATATTTCGTAAATAGACTGAAATGATAGATGTATTTATTATTATGTGGCGGTGTTATTAGTAGAATTATAACGTGTAAATGTGTAAATCATTCTTAGTTCTTATAATTAGTAAAATTATAACGTGTAAATGTGTAAATTATTATTTTTAGCGCATTAACATAAAAGCTTATTTCTTAAAAAAAATACTCTCTTACTCGTATTATTATTAATCAATTATTATTAGTATCAATAACTTTTAACTTCGGACATGTTGGTTGCGTTTATTTAAATTATGGGACGCTCCGTGCCTTTCCACTCTGTAATTAGTTATAGGAAATATAAGATACGTATCTACATTACATGCGTCACATAAATAATCTTACAATGTGTTGCTTGTAAACTATTTACGAGCAACACATTTTTGGGAGTACCATAAAGCAATTTTTAACATCGCCGTGACTGCTCATTCGCTGGATATCTGCCAGATCGTCCTTAAACTGTTAAAAAGTGTGACCGTGATTATTTTGAGTACTAGTAAATCGGCGCAAGGAAACAAATTGTATGGCATGAGCCCATACGTAACATTATCGTATTATATTCTAACAAGATATCAGTATTAGTTTTTAAGAAATAAAACACGTTTAAAAAAACACAAGTACAACTTTGTCATTCATACAAATTCTACGAAAAATCAAGTTATTTTTATAGATAATGGTACGGAACCCTACATGCGCGAGTTCGACTCGCACTTGGCCGGTTTTTTTTCGTTTAACAGTTAGTTTGAATAGAAAATTGTCACCGTTAACATTAACGTTCAATGTTCAAGTATTGGTACATTATCTAATAAATGTTGGAAAATAATAAACCTTATATTATATTATTTTCCTTATATTATATAATTGGTAACGCAGAGTGTAGGCGTTTATCATATTATATACGTATCCCTTAATTCACCCCTTTCGTGCCGTCGATATTGAATTCTGTACCCAATGTTAGATGTTATCACAAACAATGTGAAAGTTTTTTTTTTTGTTAACAATATATAAAAGCAAAGGGCGCTGTTGTGAAGATAAGAATGTCGGGAAAAATGTATGGGGGTCGATACAGATTTGCCTTTTGGAAAAATCTTCATCAATGTATGTTCAACTTATTATCGTCCTCTCTTGGAGAATTTCTATATGGTTAATACGAAAATTTAAATATTATGATATTGTTAGATTATTCTCGTCAAGATTAGTATTAATAGTTCTATACTTCTGAAACATTTAATAAATTTAGAGTAGTGTAAATAAAAACTAAATATCATATTATACTTATCGTGATATATTTGACAATGTAATTACGGTTATTAATTTGTGTAAATTAATAATATATATTATTAATTAATTATTATATTTACTATTTTTAGACATTATTACTAGTATATTAGTAGATATTAGTATTTTTATTACTAGTAAGTATTACATGAGAGTATATTACAAAAAATTATATTATAATTATCTCCTCGTCATTCAAATAGCTCATGAGTTATGTAAGATATTTTGTGGTGGTATAAATAGCTAATCTCATAAAACAATGGAATGACAAATTTCGCAAAAACAAATAACTTTAATATTACGTTGGACGAAAATACTGGAGAACTCTGTATCATAAAACACTGACAAACTAGTACCGATGTAGGAACATAAAGCTTTAATAACTAAAAGCTTTCCCGAGGTAGTATTGAACTATCGACAAACCACTCGACGTCAGAAGTGGAAACCGTTTATACAGCGCTAAAATGTCAGGTAAAAAGCAGTGTTCTTTGCACAAGCCGTATGTAGTGAAATTCTGTATTGTATTTTATCCATGTTCATCCTTTTTATTTTAATTCACCTATTCCACATTCATAAAGCGGATCGATAAGTTTAACTTTTGCGTCTATAAAAATCCACATTACCAGCAGATATTTAGATGCAAATCAATACTGTATACCACACACCCTTCTGCCTAATGGTCTACCGGTCTTTGTTAACGGTAGCCTTACAAGAAACTATTGATGGTACTCACTTCATCTCAATCACTCATCCCAACTTAATGAAAAAAATCTAATAAAGAATGCTAAGATTGGTTGTGAAGTCTAGAGATTTACGATATTAATATAACAAAATATTCTCAAAAATAACATAAAAATTGGAAAAAAAGGTGTTGCAGATAGCATTAGTTTAAGAGAGTGAATATGAATGTTATATGATATGAACACGGGGCTCGTAGTGTTATTGAGGATATCAAATCTTATGTACAGAGATCAACTAAAATGTTGAACTGTCTAACCACACGAAACGAACGTAGCTGACACTTCACAGCGGTAAAAGTATTTGCATTTACATCAAAAAAACATACAAACAACGCAGGACAAACTTTCCTCTTAACACCCTTGTAAGATAAATTAAATGTAGATAAGGAACCAGATAGCTGTAATAAAAAGTTAATAATCAGATTTCGAAAGGAGTTTTCATTTTTTTTCTTTCACCATTACACTAATAGGATTTTAGCGCACTTTATCTGGAAATTACAAAAACTTTAGCCATTTTTCTTAGTTAATCGAGTTTCAAAGAAATTAAGGGGAGCCCAAATTACTGATATTACTTGTTTTAAATTAGACTTGTAATTGTTTTTTTATAATGACTGACAATCTTAGTGCAACAAGATAATAAGGAAAAGCAAACATTTTCATACAAAAACTTATGTATCATATAAAGTAGTATTTGAATCCTTTCAAACAGCGTATAATATTTTAATTATTCATACGCTTTTGAACTTGCTGTTTTCTTCCAAATACTTCGTTGTAAGGAAAAAAAAAACCTAGCCCTTACCCCAGCAATAAAGCTAATACACAGTTCTTCACGCTTGACCCAGAGGGTCAAGGGGATACCGATCCGGAGCTTAGCTCACTTATGGAGACGGCTCTAAAGAAAAAATTGAAAAGGGGTAAAAAGAGGAGAACGAACTCGAAAATAGAAAAAAGATGTCTATATAAGTGATATAAAAGACATGATTAGAGTAGGTGCATGGCGGGGGCTATCCCACGTCCTGTCTTGGTAACCTGAATTTGTAAGGGGGACGGGTGTGCCAGGGTGCAAGACCTTATAAGGCCTCGTGTCCCGACGCATCCGCTCTAATAAAGCTAAGCAATTTCGACCGCTTATATATTTTATTATCTGTTGTTTGTGTTGTAAGCGTGTTCGAATGCGGTAAGCGTAAAAAGTTTTTGGATAAAAGCAGATAAAATAAATCTAATTCCGGTACAATATTATTTCCGAACTGGTTTTCGTATTCCCTTGTTTTGTAAATGTAACCAAAAACTAACTGTTAAACTAAATTTATAATATTATTTTATAAGAGTACACCATTAGTATTATACTAATTCATATAGATATTTTGTTTTCTGTAGAGGTTTAAAAAATAAATAATTTAATGTTAGGTAAGCTTTCATAGTAATAGGTCATAGCTTTATCTTCGTAAACATCATCAGTTTTTTATAACTTTACTGTCTTGAAAATATAAATTACATTTCACCAAACATCCTAAACATTTTTCTTTCTAGTTCAAAGATTAAAGAAAATGCAATCTTGAATACCCATGGCATGAGCTTAAATATTTCAGATAGCTCATGCTAAGAAGCTTCATCTTAGTTTATTAAAAGAAGCCAAAGCTATGGTTTTCACCATACAGTGCTATAAATAATTTCAATAAACTACACTTGTGATTAAAAATAACCGCAAATAAATCTGATTATCCTTTTGGACTATACCACAGACCACTTTCACTCACAAATACACATAAGAAAGAAAGAAGTTCACACGTCAAACTTATAACACATAGGGGTTTAAATATAACAAAAAAGACGCATTACATCCATTATTAGGGTTCCGTATCTCAAAGAGAAAAAAACGGAACCCTTATAGGATCGCTTTGTTGTCCGTCTGTCTGTACGTCTGTCAAGACCTTTTTCTCTAAAACGCGTAAAGGGATTAAGCTGAAAATTTTGCCAAACACGGAGCTCAGTTACGTCTTGAGGCCTTGAAAAAAATCACACTTCTAAGTTAACGCAATAAAAAGTTATAGCCATTTATGCACAAAATTTGTATGAAAACGCACTTTTTCGAAAATTTATAGGGAAGTAAATATATATTATATACTTCCCGTTGAGCTAGAATTCTGAAATTTGGCAAGAAGTAAGACCTTACAGCATACATATAGGAATAAATCTAAAAATTGGTAAATAAAATTTATGTCACTGGAAAAATCATTACCAACTTATGCAAGTAGTTCGTTTCATACTAAATGTATGCAAGCACCCGCATATATATGTTTGTCAACTTGTCGCAGGGAAGTGTAATTTTCTCAACCTCTATTACTTTTGCTCATAGCTCCCGTTCCTACGGAACCCTCGGTGTGCGAATTCGACTCGCACTTGGCCGGTTTTTTTTATTTATTGTTATTCAATATAAAAAAAAATATATTAGGTGCGTATTGTATGTATTGTATGTAATAGCTTTATTAAACCTATCTCAATTTTATCTACGTAATGTTAAAAGGCACTTTTGTACAAAAGTCTCTTGTTTCAAAGAAAGGTACGTGATCAACATACAAAGAAAGCTCTCGAATTTAAGTAACATTAGACGCTTTCGCGTCATTACTTTCAGCAAAAGTCAACTTTGTGGCGCACAAAATCCATTAACCTTTAGTTTTTAAGACGGATATTCCCAGAATTATTCTTCAAGAAGAGGACTTTAGTGTCGGAATGCGGGAGGTTGTCTTTACATGTAATTTATTTCGTAGGCCATTCGATTTACTTAATTCAGAGATTTCGGACTAACGCGATTGGTGGGAATAATTCATCTGACGGGGCTCGTGCGTATGATATGATTGAAGAAAATGATGTTCCTAGCTTCCTGTTATGTTTTGTTGAAATTAAATGTACTTTTCTACTGGATTAATAAATGTATAACAAAGTCTTTCATATAAGTAATAATACTTCTACTTAATTATACCTACTTAATGTGTTCAAAAAACAAAATATGTTCCTTTGCAGTTTAATGTAAGTATTAATTAAACATTTTAATGAAGTAATTTTGTATATTTTAACTATAGATTTAACATAATTTTAATTATATAGAAGTCAATAATTGTTTTTCCTAAAATATCTTGTAATTCTATAATCTGGGTCCATAGATAGATTTAGACATAATCATGCCGTTAATTAGAAATTATTTACGTGATCAAGTTTTGAAAAAGCTTAACTTAAAATTCTATTCACAGTTTGTATGATATGTCATTTCACTACGGCCGTAGTGGCCAGCACTCAGACAATAGAAGCAATTCCAGCGTAACCAGCCTCCTTGCATCGGACATGTGAGAGAATAAGTAATCACGCATAATTGAAACCGTTTTATTTTTAATTTATGAGTTTCATCACCCTGACTTCACCATTATTTTGATGTTTGGCATGCTAAAGGAATATTTCATGTTCATAAAACATCTTGTATTGTACATACTCTTATATTTTCTCATGCATATGATTGCAATAATAATGCAAAAACGATTACATTATATTCACATTATTGTGATTACCACTTTCTAAAAGTATTTATATAGTAAAAGTAATAAATTCTTACTGGTTGATTTTTACTTCCGTATTACTATCCATCCATCCATCCATCTAGCAGCTACTTGCTTTTATTTACGAATAATAACTAACCCCAATGGTAACAAAAAACAAATTAAAAATGTTTTAATTTGTTTTTTGTCTTGACGCAGCTTACTCAAGTTACACAACATATTTATTACATTGATACAACACACTAGAAGTAGACCACACCATAGTTTAAGAAAAAAATGTTTTCCAGGATATATTTGTGTAATTATTTTGATATTTTTTGCCTAAGTCGATAACCTGTATATTTATAGAACTTATAATTTGTTTGGCCTGTTCTGCCAATCGGCTAATCGGCAGTGACATTATTTTAGGCGCCAAGATTATTTAAGTATAAAATATTTATATGATATTCAATTAATTATTTGTACAAACGATACGGAAAAATTACTTACAGCGACAAATTTCATATCCACGCAAGCAACAATTTATGCCAGCGACGATTTCACCGAGTTTTTGAAGCTGCAACTTTAAATTACTTTGTGTAAAACTTTACTTTTACAAGACATGGCCGAAATATAAATACATTTTTAGAAGACACAGGAATAAGAAAAAGAAAGAAAGGATGTATAAGTATTTATTATCAAAATTCCAAACAGATTAACAAATTAACATAATATTATAAAAGAATAAAAAAAATTTAAGCAGTAACGCTTAAACTTGGAACTTGCAAATGAGTCTCAATCCTTTTTCATTCGTTTTCAAATGATGAAGTGAGATAGAGGTTAGGTATGAAAGAAAATGCATTTTCCTTTCCCCTTGAAGACGCTGCCACCTTCTCGTTGTGGATCGGTGGTCGGTGGCTTCCGTGCGTCTGTTATTACTAAGGCTATGCCGGACAGGTTCAGAAAAAGGACACGTTCCGTTGCTTCCGACCAATGAATGAAATATGAATGAATCAAATATTCCTTATTGTGTACAATACAAAATTTTAACAATACACAAGAACAATTAAATACATAAATGTCCATAAAGGCGGCCTACTAAGCAGTTATTTCTCCTAGACAACCAGTACATATAAAAAAATAAGCCTAATCTAAATATGAGGCAGTGCACAATAACTTATATCTATACATGTGTATACACATATACGTAGGTACATATAAACATACATATATATATACATACATAATATATAAAAACATTTAACAACATGAATAATTAATAAATATTATATTGGACCAATAATATAATTGATCTATAATTCATTTTTTATCAGTACCTATTGACTATCACATAATAGCAAAGCGGATATTGTGCTGTATATTTGCCAGTGGTAAATACATCACAGAATAGCTAAGGACATATTTGGTTTAGGCTACAATTCCATTGTGCCTGTATTTGATCACGTCTAACATGGTCTGCCTTCTGAATGATACATGGAGCGAACTTCGCATACAATTCAAATTATTAGCCCTCATGAAAGAAAATGGAAGCTCTTCTGAGGAGAGAAAAAATAAAAAGCAAGTCGTGATAATTTTTTATTTTGAATAAGCGTCAAATAATTGACCATAACGCATTATGTCTCAGTTCTTTTATAGTTTTATACACCGAATATTACGTTTTGGAAAAACTTATTCTATTTTTGTGAATTATTTACTCACCGCACAGGATATTGGCGTCTTTATTTTATCGTACCTCTCGTACCTCTCGGTAAGGAAACATAAACAGATAAAAAAGGACATAATACTAAGGCCAGTTTAATGACACTGGAAATAGATTATTCTATCCCATGACATTTAACATACTTACAATCAAGATTAACAAACTAATAGGAAGTCTTTTACCCAGTCCTCGGCAGTCACAGATCTCTTTAATCCGCTTACCTAATTTTAGGCGGATTACGTATATGGTTTCAACATTAAGATTAAGGTAATTTGACTTGGATATAATGGACAAGTAGTTTTGGAAGCATGAGAGCCGAATTCCGATCACATTACTTATTTTGGTAACTTATGAAAGATATATATCTTCTCCGTATCGGAAAATAAATAAACGATTATATTTGAAAAATAAATAAATGATTAAAACTAAGCGTGTCAGCTTTGACATGCGATAGGCGTTTACGTCTAAAGAACAAACGGGTTTCTGAAGTAAAATGTGTGTAAGAGATTAAGCGACGTAATAGTGATGAAGCGTTTCGCACTGTATCATACTCAGTGTTATTGTGTCGCACGATTTTTCTTTGAATATTTTTTGCAACCCGCAGGACTTAAATATTCACGAAAGGAGTACATTTAAAATAAATATTTGAAGTCTGTACCTATGATTCCGCCAACGTAGGAGGGATTTTGTGAATTTGTTTATTTTCTGTAGTCCACATACAAGATTTACAATATTATGTATTAATTCGAATTAACGAATAATATATTTTCTGTATTTATTTCAAATTCAAAAACTCAAATAAAAAAAAATATTTTAATATTAGATATTATGTTTTAAACTTCCAATCATGGTTCCAGATAAGTTTAGCAATATCCCTAGGCACCTTTAGCGTTTTGAGCTCGAAAGACATTTATTTTTTTCATAAAGTACGCTACGGGGATTAATAAAATAGTTCTTGACACTTCAATATTACACAAAAATGGTAAAACCTGGAACCTCGACGTGATCACAATGCTCGATACTCAGTCCAGCCATTCCTCACGGGATACATCGAATCGATTCCAATTTGTAATAAATTCGTTTATAAGAAACCTTGGGTGTCGTAACGAAAGCATTATAAATCGGATCACGTCACGTTTTATAACGTAGAAGAGATATTCTTTAGGGAAAACCTGCTCAATTTTCATACTTAATGAACATTATTAAGACGCTATATATTCATATTATTTTAAAAAATATTTCCTTATCCTCGACTTTTTAGCAGGAATTATGTTTGCTGTTAATATTGCACTTGTTTTTGAATTGATTTTATATTTTTATGAAATTTGTTTCAATTAATGAGAATTTTAATAGGAGAATAGGAAAACAGGAGTGTAAATTGTGTGTAAATGTAAATAATGTGTCATGTAAAATTTGCCTTGTTATTATTAAATTAGCATTCAGGTTACTTGAGATATACTAATTGCATAGTAAAGTCACGAAGCAATAAACTTTCTTGAAAAGATTTTCGGTCGGATGTCGGATTACAACAAAAACCTATATTATATTAATGCCATCGAATATTTCTTATAAATCCAATATAACATTACTAACAGTGGAACGACAATCCGTATGGACTTATTATACAAATAGCCTATATCTTAGCAAAATACCGACCTCTTACTATGAAAAATTACGAGCACATAGGATTGCGGTCCCTCTTGGCTAAAGTTTGCAATAAAATCGGTGCGTCAGGGGCTGGGAAATTTCTGATTCCGCTCGAGTTTCTTTGATCCTTTACACGGTAGCCAATTCTGTTGAACATCTAACGTTAAGGCATAAATGATGTAACGTGAAAATATTTCTAAAGGACCTAACCACCTTTCTGCAATCTATGAATGAGTGACGTGAATATTTAATTGTTTTGTACTAATGCGAAACTATTGATTTATTACATTTTTGCTCATTACGTAAAACGTTGTTTTGTTACAACATAATATAGAAATATCTGTTGGAGATTAATTTGGGAAGGTTTATGTCCCCCAATGTACGTCCGCTGGGTGTTGATGATGAAAATATTTTTGGTAAAACATTTAAATAACTTATAATTTATAAAGCCAATAACCGCACTAATGATAATGATGAATGATTCATTTAACTTTTTCATTAATTTTTTTTGGTAAATCCAAAACCAGCGGCGCATATTAAGATTTATTTTCTATTAATAATTTTTTTATGATCATCAATGTGTGGAGTATCTCCTTTTACTGCTATCAAGCTAGGATGGGTACTCTGATATCCTAGGTATAAGACGCAGATCCGGAAAGCGAGAAAAAATAATAATATCTTTATTTCAGCCATAATACCCATTAATATTGTTAG
This sequence comes from Calycopis cecrops, assembly GCA_001625245.1. Lineage (NCBI taxonomy): Eukaryota > Metazoa > Arthropoda > Insecta > Lepidoptera > Lycaenidae > Calycopis > Calycopis cecrops. The sequence continues at coordinate 49,008 of LUGF01041611.1, forward strand.
TAATTTATTTTAGTAGTCTATATCTAAATGTTTATTGGTCTAAATGGTGAATGAGTTTTCTTCAAAAAATATTTTGTAAACATTCTTCTTCTTCTATTCGAGTCAGTTGTTCAGAGGATCAAATTTTATTCGAGGACGACAGCTCTGCCACAGATAGCTGTAGCACAGCTGAGGCAGCATAATTTGGCCGCGAGAATAACGTCAAATTTGCAAGAATCTTTACATTATTTAGTATATTTAAAACTAGCTTCCGCCCGCGGCTTCGCCCGCGTGGATTTCGGACTTCAAAAATTATTCAAAATTTTAACTTATTATGTTATTCTGATATGAAATCTATATTATTGTAAAGTTTCATGAAAATCCCTCCAGTAGTTTCGGAGATTAGCCCAAACAAACGGACAAACAGACAAACAAAAAAATTAAAAATCATAGAAAAGTGTTCTGTTACTATTTAAAAATCGCCCCAATTAGTTTTTCGTAAATATATTCAATGTACAGACACTAAAATTTTACTGTTTTACTATATTATGTATAGATTGCCCACAGCTTTATTTGATGTACACAAAAGTTACGACATAGCCAAGGTTCGATTCGCTCAATTTGGCTGTAACATGGCATGGGCACTATATTTTACAATCAACCATAATTATTTTATAATTCAGTTCAGTATTCATGTCCTATTGTCGTAGATGAAATTCATTCATAACAGTTTCAATATGTAATATCATAAGACGTTGACGTTAACAAAATGTTGCTCTGATAACATTCCATGATAATCTCTTGCGGTGGGGATCCATTAGTGTAACAGTCGTAATCCCTCCTAATCTACACCTGTCCTTATTATGTACCCTACTCCATGAATGTATAAAGTGCTGGTTACTGACAAATCTAATTACTCTAAGTGGAAGCATAAGTGACGTATTAGCTCTTCAATTTTGTAAAAAGTTACGATGCCATGGCATAATTAGCCTACCAAATAAAGCATAATATAATTATGTTTAAAGACAACATAATGAAGATATTTATTGAGCTTCGGGCAAATTATACAAGTCAAAAAAGAAGAGGGCATTCAGGTGAAGGCCTGCTGCTATGCATCACGGATATATTAAAATCAAATAAAAGACGACAGAATAATGAACATTTAACTTAGTATCATTGAAGATGTTACGACTGAGTTAAAGTTGTAATAGCTATGACAAAATCTTATAAGGCGCGTTCCCCACGATGCCTATGTTGACACTGTAAATATAATATTGTCTAACATAATAAGTGTTAGATTATGATATGCTCACTCTGCCATAGACTACAGTCTTCTAAAAATGTGATATCCCGTTTCTTCGTATTCGTTAACTTCGATCGAGCAGTCACAAAGGGGTAAAGATATTAATTTAAAACTAAAAAGTTTGCCGTGGCTTGTAAGGAATTGGGCCTCGCAATGGTCGATCTCTAGCCAATGTAATCGATAAACAGTTGCCAGTTTGCGTACACACAGAAAAAATGTATCCAGTTCATTGTTTCTCAAAATTTTAGTAACTGATTAAAACTATATATAAGCTGTAACATATAAAACATCCTCATTCGTTCTAAGTGGCGTGCAAATCATATGTCAGTAAATATCAAGTCCAAAAGGATATTATTTAAAAAATAAGAGCTTAGGTAAATATATATCTTTGGCAGTTATCTCATTAATAAATAAAAATAATAATATTTAAGAATCAAATCATTTCTTTCATATTTTTTTTATGGTGTAGGAGGGCAAACGAGCAGTCGAAGCCATTTTCATGACTACCGACGCCCACAAACATTCGCATAGAGACTATACAGATGCGCTGCCCTCCTTTCTCCTCCCACCTCCATGGGCCACCGGCTACTTATACACTTTACGAAACGCGACAGCACAGCTGTCACTTTCCGCCGGTCTCGTGTAAGCGAGAGGTACCTCCCCGGTCGTGCCGGCCCAATTCGACTGCGTGCAAGCATGCAATGTGGCACTACCTCTTATCAAACAAAACCATTTTAAAGGTTCATTGACAACCAAAAATTCTAAACTTATACTTACTACAAAACTTAATATTAGAACAGAATAACGAAATTACAAACTTTAGTGATAAAAGCTATATCTCTATAGGCAGATCTCTAGACAGATTAAAGGTAACATACTTATAACATATCTTTCGGTTTGGTTACTCGTGCTTAAGTTAGATACAGGTATTAAATTTTATTGAAATGTAAAATTCAAGCGAATAAACCCACATGAAAGACAACAAAACCACTAGTGAATTGAATTTTAAAGTGCAAAGCAGGAATGTTTTACTTGCATGGGTCGCTTGATGGCTTTTGTAACAAAACAAAGGAGTTTAAATTAAAACAAAACTAATGAGGGCGCACATTGATGCGACAGAGGGGTTGTGAACAACGATTAAGTTCTTATAACGATAATTTCGATTCGATAATGTGGAAAGTTCGATTTAGACGTTAGATCATAAAAAAAATATAAGATACCATCGTAAATTATATTACATATTCCTAGTAAATTCATTAAACAGTACATTAAAGTTTGACCACTAAAAAGTAATGTATGTCAAATTTATGTCTGTCCCAAGTAAAGAATCACTTTTCAAGAATTTCTATGGTGATTTCCGAACGTTTAATTAAAAAATTTTTTTGTCAAAACTAGAATAGTATAGCTTTTTGCTTATAAAACATTGAATAAATTCAGCATAGTGTGAACATCAA
>LUGF01041611.1:59265-69477 GCA_001625245.1 Calycopis cecrops
TTTTCATTTTTTAAATTAAAAAGTAACTTATTTATTGCATACATATATTCCCAAATTTCTTTTTGTATACGCTCCGTTACTTGCAGTAAAGATTTTGGTATTGGCACATTTGTGGTATTGATTGGGATAAAAAATATATTGTAAAACAAAAAAAAATATCTAGGTACAATATAAAGAATGTAAATTAAATTACATGACTGTGATAATGATTTTACAGTGGCTAGTCAATGCTTAATTGCATTTAAATCCACAGGACGTTTATTATTTGCTTAGTTATTTTGTACGAGTGCTTCGGTCTCGGAGACCGCGAGACCGAAGCACTGAATCAAAACCTTCATTACTAATTACTTCAACGCTATAACATTGTAAAAAAAAACCGAATTAATTGATTCTATAATTATAAATAGTAAGCAATTTGATATTGTTTTTCGTAGTAATTATTCAGCGTTGCTTTGAACAAAATTCTGCACATTGTGTACACTCAATTTAGACTTGGGACAATAGAGACAAATTAACCGCCCCACTTGATAATGACAAACGACAATTATTTGTACCAGTGATGTAATTTTAAATTGTATATAAAATTGATTTAACGGTGAATTCAAACATTCGTTAACATATCTGGACATAACAGAAAATAATTAGATGTCACTCAGAAATTCAGCCAAACATAATATAATACAATAACATATTTAATGATTAAAAACAACTTGTTAATTTTAATATTTTATTATGAAAACTCAATTAAATTATTTTATATTATAATTCTATATATTATTTAACTGTTATTTAACTATTTAACTATGTTATTTAACTATATAAGTTTGTAATTGATATTTATTACGGCATTTAAATCAACGTTTGTATTACGCAATAATATGGTAAGATTAAAAGAAAATCATTTGAAAATTCTAATGACTAACATCGGTGCTTTTAGTGAAATTTGTCTAGAATTTATTTTATCGTAATTATATTTTGAATATGAAATGATAATTGATATTTTTATGAATTTCCAATCCAGAAATAGTAATTTTTGAATATCAATTTCTAACAACAAACACAAACCTTTTCAATTTTAGTCATACTTTAGCCGTGTCTATTATTATTAGCACACATTAATACCATCATACTATAACCTAACACACATAACAAACACTACTTAGTGAAAGTATCGAACAATTTTTCTTCTAATGAAAATCAGATTTTTTTAAGTTAAGGACTGATTAAGCAGGTTACCAATTAATCAGTCTTCAGAAAAAACGATGAAATGAAACTAATTAAAAAACTCATGTTATTTTCGCTGTACAGAAAGCTTATATGGCTGTATGATTTCCAGGTAGAGGCTAAATATAGTTTACACATTTAAATTATACGAAAACATTATATATATTTCACAGAACATAACATTATATTACACAGAAATTACGGTTGCGTGCTTTAATCAATTCCTCATGGGACATTCGTGAAAATAAATTCTATTTCTTTTCTTATCTAAATGTTATATTATTTGTGATGTATTTATAAACTTTTTGTTAATTTAATTTTAAGACTTCGTAATTACAAATTTTATCACTGATTCGTTTTTATCCATATTGGTTTGGTATTTTGAATGTTAATATATCATACAAAGTTCCAACATAGATTCCTACTGTATTTTTTAAATATACTTTACTCTTTAGCATTTTTAAATGATAGAAATTCATAATATAATATCGTTTATAACTTTATTGGAAAACAAGAGAATTTTTGACACAGAAAAAGGTACACCTTGCGCCTATCATAGATTTGGCATTCGCTTACTTCAATGAAAGGAGAATAAGGCTCTGATTGCGAGAAGATACCATCGTATTATCTGAAATCTGAAATTATTCGAATTTTCGAAATTCGAAGCTATTTGACGTCTACGGACGCTCATCAACATAAAATACATAGAATCTTGTGAGCGAGAGGTATCTCTCCGTTTGTGCCAGCTTAATTCGGCTGCAACGCAGCAGTATATAAAACATGTGAAAATAAATAAAATATAAAATGTCTTTTATTCCTGACCTACTTAGTACCAGGTACATAAGAATAATAATTCCGTTTCTGTCGTTTCAACTTGCAGTTACGATTTATTTGGAGCAATATATTGGTAGCCGGGTATTTTATCACATGAAAGCGCTTCCACAAAATTCGCGAGTTAAAATATTTTTTGTAATGTTTATTTCGACATTGTATTGCGGCGAGTATTACAGGGAAATCAAAATGTGGTTTTACCAGCTGCGAACTTTTGCTGATATGATAAAAAAATGCAATGTAATGCAAATGATTTTGTCATACACATCGTAAATTGATTTATTTTATATTATAGAGATAAAAAAACTTTATACAGAATTCGAGCACCACGCCATAGTATTCAGCATATTAATGTAGTTAGTTTCGGTCCTTGTGCCCCAAACAAAAACAGGTTTTTGAAAATATCAACGAGAGCTACGAGCATGACAAACATAGAAATCGAAAACAGAGGTTTTCACTGTTAAATACCTATGGCTGTATAGAAGTTTTGAAACGTACGTATTTGAAATTAACTACCAATACAAGTTTGTAAAATCATTTTTTGTCATATCTTCATGTAGCGAATTTTCACTATATCTGAATTATTTAATAAAATGATTGTATGTCGATCTACTCTGGAATGTACAGTTTATTTTTCTTGACATACTGACGTACAATAGAGTGATCTATAATACTCATGTTTTTTCTCATGATATATAATATGTAGAATCCTAAAAACAACAGATAAATTTACCTTTATATTTAAATATAGATATCATAAGAAGAACATTCGAGCTATTTATTCATTCAAGAGCATTCTTGGGACCATTGTGACCCGTAGTTTTCTTAACTTTTCCTTCAGGGACAGAAACATACACGGAGTTCACAAACTTAAACCTCAAACCGCACAATAATTACTGTGAAAAAAACAAGTAACGCGAATAGCGTATAGTAAGTTTAAAAAATCTATATTTATATATTATATTTGTTTTGACTTTGTAGTCGGAAGCAGTTAAAGATAGCAATAATAACAGGTTTTTAAAGAATAAAAGTGGCGTTATTGAATTTAACTATTTAGCAAGCCACTTTGTAATATTTATTCTAGAAGATATATTTTAAGATATGCTCGAAATAATTAGGAAAATAAATATTAAGGCAGAAAATAATATATTACACTAGCTGTTGCCGGCGAATTTCTTACCCATTAAAAATACATCATCATACTGATTTTTATGACAATCAGTTGAACGGAGCAGAAGTTGCTACTCTGCAGCGATACCTGGTGGCGAGTTATATCTATGAACATGTCATATTCGCTTGCTCGGTGTTAAAATACATGGTCATACAAATTTTTATGACAATTAGTTGAACGGAGCAGAAGTTGCTACTCTGCAGCGATACCTGGTGGCGAGTTACATCTATGAACATCTCATATTCGCTTGCTCGGTGTTAAAATACATGGTCATACAATTTTTTATGACAATCAGTTGAACGGAGCAGAAGTTGCTACTCTGCAGCGATACCTGGTGGCGAGTTACATCTATGAACATCTCATATTCGCTTGCTCGGTGTTGAAATACATGGTCATACAAATTTTAATGACAATCAGTTGAACGGAGCAGAAGTTGCTACTCTGCAGTGAACACAATAACCATTTTACAAGTATCTCAAAACATTTGAGTTGTCAGACCTTGCATTTTGTACTAACACCCCAAACTAAGTGTGCCACGCTACCTTCCGCAAGTGCCACCTTCGTAAAGTTAAAAGAAGAAGGGAATAACGTAGTTAGCAGAAATCCAGCGAATGAGCATCCCAGTCACGACGTTGTTTAAAATTGCTTTATGGCGCAACGAAAAATGTGTTCCTCGTGGACTATCACGTAACAATGTTCATGTGGCGTATGTAATGCACGTATATATTTCCGGCAACTAATTACAGTGTGGACAGGCACCAAGCGAACCATAATTTAAATAAAGGCGGCCATTGCGTTGAAAATTATGAATTATGATCCCGCTTGAATTGTCAAGCGGGGCCATAATTTATAATTTTGGTGAGTGTAAGTGGAGTAATAACGTATAACTCTATGTCTATAAGGGATTAGTTTTCGATTTAGTTACTTCCATCGTATGTATATGTATAATTCAGTTTTAACTCCGGATTATGACAGTCTGTTGCTCAGTTGCATAGTTAAGAGAAGTTTGAAATAATACTGGCTGCATTCACCGACATAGGGGGGTGGCTTGTAATATCTAATTGCATGTTATCAAAGTTGTACCTAATAGTTTAAACTAAACCGCAAAGTGATAGGTATGTCTAGGGCGTGACAGTTCAAGTAGTAACTTCCTATTCTTCTAAAGATAGTGTCAAATTGACAAGCAATAAATTGTAATAAATTGTATAATTGTAATACTTGTAATTTTTAATTTAACTAAGCCAAATGTCAATATATTTTTGTTAACCATTAGAACTAACCCTACCTATTTCACAATAATGTTTTTGTTATTAGCGATCGGTGCACTGTGTCAGGGTGCTAGATATTTTTAAATTTTTATATAAATGCTAATTCTAGTTTCATTTGTACGGTTTTATTCGTTTTAAATATAAATCCTCCTAGCCAATTTCGTCTACGGCGACCGTCTAATATAGACGAGCCATCTGCGCAGGATATATTATAGTGCATAAGATTAGTGTGCGCACAAACACAAGTGTAGGTACTCTCTGTTCCCTCATTATTTTATTCCGATGAGTCGGCAGTCCGACACGACCGGAGAGAAATCAGGCGCAGGACCGGCGGCTTCACGTGCTCTCCGAGGCACGGGGGTGTAACACTGCCAACTTTCTGACTCCGGACTGTTAAGAGAAATTTAAAAATTTCAATAATTTTTTGTTGCGACCCGAGATTCAAACACGAGACCTCACATCTGTGGTTGAACATGCTTACCACTAGACCACGCGGCAGTCAATATAATAAATAGAGACATACTAAAGTCCCTTGCCCTTACCTTAAAATTATAGCCATTTTTTTCACGTCAGAATGTAGATAGCTAGCCTTAGAGTTCATTCAGTAAGAGGTTATGTGTGCCACGCTGCATGCATGGATGCAACCAAATCGTGCCGGTGCGACCGGGCCCTACCTTTCGCTTACACGACACTGGCGTAAAGTGACAGCTGTGAATTTCGTGAGGTGTGTAAGTAGCCGATAGGGGGAGGAGGAAAAAGGGCAACGCATCTGTATTACCTCTATGTGGAAGTTTATGGGTGTTTCTACAACTTTAAATTAGAGCAAGCAAGAAAACCTATTTTAGAGTAAGGTATAACAAACAATCTGATAAAAATATTTAGCTGTCCTTAGTCCGAACAATTTCTCCGAACACTCCCTGTGGCAAATACGATTAAGATGCATAGTGCACTTACATCTCTTAGCGGGGCAAGTGAATCAAGCACGCTGGAAAGGTCTTGGTCGTCGACGTCGTTCGATTTGAATACGTCCAATAGTATAAGCACTAAGAAGGTATTGAAATAATATCGCCGATTGGAGAAAATTCAAGTAGGTACACTAAAACCTGTACCAGAGGTTCAGCCGGTGACCTGCCATGAAGTATTGCTTCTATACTTCTATGCTATGCTTATTAAGCTTTTGCTTACATCTGAAATTAACATCGCTTGATACGTCGACGCCAAGTATTCCTAAGCTAGCCTTTAGGGATGTCTTCTTAAGACAAAGAACCACAACGAAGAAGGTATTTTTATAAGTGATAAATTGTGAGCAGATAGTGGCATATTGTGAATAAAGGAAGCTGAAGACAGGACACAAACAACACCCAGGCTACAAACATCCGTAAACCAGACACATCCTGTAATGTTAAGCATCTCATCAATGTAATACTATAAGGATTAAATTGCAAATATACAACGAATTTAATCGGGTTTGGTCAAAAGTAAATATTTTGTTTGGACTCCATCCCTAACGAAAAGATATGGCCGGCAAAGGAAAAGAAACTATTGGACAATTTGGAATCGTCTCGCCACCCCCTATACATTTGCGACGTGACTAGTATTTCAATTCATTTTATTTGACTTCACTGTGCGCGTAAATAAAGGATGTTTTAAATTGAAACATGGGTATCGTTTGTTTGGGATTAAAGGATCTATATCAAAGTTACAAGTTTTATCCTATGTATATAAAAAATATTATGAGATAAAATTTGGCGAGTTTCTATGTTATTACTGGTAGAAATATCAATATTATTGTGATTACAATTATGAGGTGCCGCTAAAACTATGCTGATGTCTGTGGGCATCGGTAGGTTATGAAAATGGCTCCGACTACTCGTTTGCCCCATGATACCTTAAAAAAATCCGTACTATCTATACTAATAATATTATAATCTATATAAATACTAATAATATAAAGCTGAAGAGTTTGTTATTTTGTTTGTTTGTTTAAACGCGCTAATCTCTGGAACTACTGGTCCCATTCTAAAAATTCTTTCAGTATTAGTCAGTCCATTTAGGACTTTAGAATTTTTTTAAGAGAAAGGCTATATACTGCTTTTTAACTGACTGCGGGAAAAAAGCGAATTCACGTAAACTAAGTTGCGGGCGTCGGCTAGTATTATATGTTAATACAGATCCGTCCTCCATTCCATACAATTTTGAGCTGTCACTACTTAATGCGATGATAGTGACGATTGTGTAAAATAATAACAAATATCCTCATTATCTTATTGTCTTCCATAAAGAGGCAGTCCTAATAAATAAAAAATCACATATGCTATTAAAGTAATAATTTTATCTGTATTTCTATTCCCTACTAACACAAAACTTATGAGTTGCGAATACAAAGTTAACATTCATTCAAATAAATCAATATGCTGAAAAACATACAAATTGTTCAAATATAATATAATTTTCTGTTACTTAATAATTGACATAGAATTAATAAACGAGATAAACATTTTACCACGAACAGAAACAGTTACAACTTCCTGCGGAAAATAGATAAGTTAGTAAAAGTATATAAGTTAGTAAAGTCCATGGTATGTATGTTTTCCATGCGGGTTTCTTGATTTGTTTTCTGAAGTTTCAAAGAAGTCCGGGAACGCAGAATAAACGATTACGGGTACGAAGTAAGAGGTGATTTAGAAAACTTAAAATAAATGATAATTAGGAATTTCAGCTTATGGGATTTATATTATAATTTATTTAATATGCCATTGGTGGTCTGCTGCTTTATCCACAGATCCACAAATGGAACTAGTGTAGACATAAGTTCTGTTACAATGTAAAAATATATTTTTTTAATAGCAAATAACATTAAATACTTTTACATACACAAATATAAAACAAATAAAAATATGAAAAGCTTATTCGAAGTGGTATTCATTGGGTGCAATACAGTCCCATAAACGTTGAGGCCAGTTATCAATAGAAGCACGTACTCTTTCCATGAGGAAATTCTTCACTGCCAATCGTATGGATTGTTATAGGGACTCCAAATCATCATGGCGTTTAGAATAAGCTGTACTCCCTAAAACTGACCATAAATCATAATCTAGCGGATTAAGATCGGGACTAGGCGACGGCCAGACATCAGCTCTGATGAAGTCCAAGACGTTCGTTTCCAACCAAGACTGCATGGACCGAGCTTTATGACCCAGCGCCAAGTCTTGCTGGAAGGACCATACCCACTAAACCATCACTGAAGTCGGATAATACCCACGCTGCAATTTGTCGACTAATTGGGAAGCTTCCTTAGAGTTTTGAGCATAAATACGGTCATTTTGTTTATTAAAATGTTGCCCATTTGTAAATATTTTTTTTCTGTGGCCTCCTTTTGCGTACCGCTTCAGTAGTTGTTTCGATTTTACCACCCTATTCATCCAAATACGCGATATAGTTCTAGGTGCGATCCCTATTTCCCGAGACAAAGTCTTTTGCTTTCGGAAGGGATTTCTTCGAATTCTTTCTCTTACTGCTTTGATCACCTTTGTCGTAAGAGTACTACGTAGACGTCAGATCTTTCTCTGTCACAAACAGAGAAAGTCTCATTGTACCTATCAATAGCCCGGTACACAAACGTTTAACTAATACAAAGAGAAGAAGAAGAGAAGAGAAGAAGTGTATGGAGAGTTTTAAATATTACATTTGGCTCCATACCTACTTTGTGTAATGCAATGACAGCGATTCTATTTATCACCCCACTACATTTTAATATCGCAAAATATTGAACAATGTATTACCGCCAAAATGAGAAAACACAATGAACAATCGTATAAAAATGACAGATTTCAAATTAAAATGTAATATTTTTTTTTTTGTTACAATATTTATGGCCAGACTAAGTATACATATTACATACACATGTATGATATTATTTATAAGTTGTAATGTTTTTAAACAAGTAAGTATGTAGCCGAATGCCCCTAGAGGTACGTGGAGAAAGCGCATCCGCAGCCTCTATGCTATACACATGCTTTAGCTTTACTAGCTCTTTATATTAAAATTGAATCGGCGTCAATCTTGGACTCAAGATCTGGGACTAGCTTATTATGTCACACACACACACGTTGCTGTTTTAAGGTCAGTGGTCGTGATCATCGCACGAGAAAAACCTATGCATCACGACCCAGGATAGTGATTGACTTTCAAAGTGTTAGGTAATATTTATTTTAGTTTTAAGGCTCCAGAGGTAAAGACTCTGCGGGTTTGACAAATATCCTTGTTTTAATCAAATGTTTTCTCTTTTATTGCGTCTTGTTTGTTTTATTTCTAATTTACGCTTCCGTAAATGCAACAGTTAAAGTATTACATACGTATTAGGAAACTCATCTGTGAAAGCAATAATCATAAAGATTCACTTTACGCCACGAAGTTAAGAGGTGAACATAAAGCGGGTTTTGTAGAGCCCTTGCGAACTGTCAAATCTTCAACTCGGGAAATAAAATTCAACTCCGCAAATTGTTATAATATAAGTTTCAATTTGCGTACGTTTTATGAAACGCACGCACATTTGGCTCATGGAAGGGACATGAATAAAGAAGGCACCGCGTCTACGAATATGCGTATATGTCTATGAGCGTAGTAAGTTATGAAATTAGCTTCCATTGTTCGTTTGACTGCTGACTGAAAGAGACAATGAAATTCCTCTGAGATTCTGAGCAGTCGTAAAACTAGTTGTAATGTGACACTTTCCTCGCAGTGGAGCACATCTGCTTACGTAATATCTCACCAAACTCTCTTTATACCGACAGTTGTCTTATTTGCCCCTTGATTTATATTTTAATTTTCAATTTATTATACACCCGTGTATACGTGTATTACGATTATTATCCCTTATGTCTACAGCTGACCTTAAACCTCATCCTGTAAATGCGGAAGCTGCCCGTTGCCCGCCTCTTACATCGATATAAATATGAACACCACGTTACAGTCTACTACAAGAACAAGACTTTTATCCCAAGAAGTCAATAAAATTCAAAAGACGCGTCGTCGGTATAAAGATACCCATTCTGTTACATTCTTGGCTCATCAGGTCTTTTGAAACAAACCACTGTCTCTTCTAAAAGCTACCGACGAATGTTATTATTTATTTTTAGCATGATTTTAAATGATTCCGTAGAAGCACATGCTATCTACCTTGTTTCTTTCTTTTAAGTTATCAATATTTTGAGCCGGTTTTTTTATTACTACTATTAAAAATATGAAATGTACTTTCTAGTTTATATTAAGATGGAAACTACGAGTGATACGCGAGAATGTTTAAGGAATCGTTTTTCAAAATCTTACATATTATAAGTATTGATATTCCAATCGATGAGTTTGATAAAAAAATCAGACCTCACGAATTTAAGTCAGAAATCTACTATAACGTTGTTTTTTTTATTTATTGAATGTACCTAATAATATAAAAATTACGAAACTAATTATAACTCATACGTTAAAACCCGTTATGGCGTTTAGTTTGTAGGAGGGATCATATAAATCTACATACATACATCGATAAATACATACAGTCATTCTGTATTCTGTGTCTTCTCTCTCAGTACGGTGAATAACATTCATATTAAAAACCGCAAACCGTCTGAAGTGCTACCACAAATAACAAAAAAAACATTATTGATGTTCTTTTATGTCGTGAACGTTCACAGATTGTATCTGATGGCACTTTTATGGAAG
>LUGF01041617.1:61209-82613 GCA_001625245.1 Calycopis cecrops
GAAGAGGCGGGAGGGGTAAATAATATTTTTGCGACGTCGCGCCGCTCGCTTTTAACATCACTTGCGTCACAAGGGAGGTACACACAAGGGTGTCTCGAAAATTTTATTTTTTGATTTCTTTAGCGCAAGACCTCTCAAAAGTTGTGTATTTAATCATAGAATACTACAAAAATATAAGAAAAAATATAATACATATAACGTTCTTAGGGTTCTACCCATCATCAAAGTTTTCATAAATTGGTATTTTTAGGGAAATCTTTCATTATCTTCAATAAGGGTAAAAAGAAAAAAATATATATGTTTTGATATTATTTCACATTTAGTACACAAGATACACCGATTTACAAGCAAAAACATGTTACTAGCTTTATGAATTTATCAAGTTTCAATCTGCAGACACACTCAAGTTTCAACTTGTTTCGAGCATTTTCATGACCTAACTAGCGAGTGTTTCAAACAGGAATACTTTGCAATTACCAACAGTTGCTAAGGTATGTGATAGATACGGTTTGTCTACGCGATCTGCTGCTGCGGTAGTTTCTGCAGTTTTGGCTGACGTCGGCTTGCTTTCTGCCGAAGACAAAACTCTATCGATAAAAACAAAATTCACAGAGCTGTATCGAAATCTCACACAGAAGCTTCGAAAAATATTACTAGTATAAATATAAATATTTACTTTGACGGTCGCAAAAATAAGACTTTCATAAATGAAAAAAAAGGAGATCGTTACCACCGAAAAGAAGTTTTAGAAGAGCATAATATTTTAGTTTTAGCAGAACCTGGATCCAATTATTTGGGACACAAAACGCCAAGTGGGGCACTGCAAAAGAAATTGCTTTTTCGATTACAAAACTATTAGAAGATCAAGGTTGTACTTTAGCTGACGTGATATGTGTTAGATGTGATGGAACTCCAACTAACACTGGTATGAAGGGGGGCGCGATCCAAAATTTAAAGCAGTATTAGAATAGGCCGTTGCAGTGGTGTATTTGTTTGCTTCATGCCAATGAGTTACCCCTCCGTCGTTTATTTTCGACCTTAGATGGTTCTACTTCGGAGCCTAGGGAGTATTCTGGACCTCCAGGAAAACAATTAGTTTGCTGTGAAGATAAACCAACGGTGTCTTTTTGTGCGGTGGTAAGCAATTTACTAGAATTGCCAAAAGATATTGTGGATAAACTAAGTACTGATCAAAAATATCTGTACGAAATTTGTCAAGCTGTGTCAGCTGGATCGATTCCTTCAGAGTTAGCAAATCGACAACTAGGCAAAATGGCACATTCTAGATGGCTTACTTCTGCAAACCGCATATTAAGACTTTATGTAAGTACCTTAATAATGCTTGTAAAGTACGCGGTTAAAGTCATATACTTTAACCACGTACTTCACGTACTCCTATTTGGTATTTAATCAAGCGAAACTCATCTTTTAAGGAGGGTGCCAAACACGTTTATCAAATGGTGATATAAGTACTCTCGTTTTTTACCCTACAACCTGAGATGTATTGTCGACTCGGTCATCGAAAAAATCGCTTTTTTGCGCACGCAGAGAACCTTCTCGTCAGTATGTTGTGCGATGAGAGAGGTCACATTCGGGAGCTAGCTCTGCGGAAAATAATAAAAGCTAGAAAAATTGAGGACACTGAACGCAGGATACTAAAATCAGCTAAAATCAACTTTTCTGCTAGTGATTACACGGATATTATTGTGTGGTATGAATGTCAGGTTACACCACCGCCAGTTCTAAGACATATTTGTAACGAAGATCTTCAAACCTTATCAAAAAATAAGATTTTGGAAATTTTTTACTTCTCTTGTCACACACAATCTGTGCGAGAGATGTGTGAAACTAGTTACAGAGGCATCGCAAAATGTAATTGACGTTTCTTCAAGAGATGGTTTTATTCGAAATAGGTTACAATCTCGAGCAAAAATGCCTAATTTTGCACACAAAAGTAAATTTAACTTTTAACTTTCTGTTAAATATTACTTTAAATTTTATTTAAATTTTTATTCTTGTACCTTATGTCATTGATTTTAATAAAAAAGTAACTTTGTAACTTATATATTTTATTTTATTTTAGGTATATGATTTCAGTTGGTAAAACGTACAATTTTGTCAACTTTCATGTATGGTAGAACCCTCAAAATGATACACTATTCAGTTCTTTTTACATTTTTTGGATAGTATATACAATTACGCAAATTTTGACACCTCTTGCGTTAGAGTAACTTGAAATTTATTTTTTTTCATACATTCACGGGACACCCCTCACTCACTACACACGCTTGATCGTCGATGTTTTTTTCTTTCCATTGTTTTATTAGATTTCTGTTTGTTTTGACATCGGCTTAAAAAAGTGAGTGCCAATAAAGAAAATATTATTTATATGGACTACCTTATTGCATTAGTGCAAGAAAGGGAAAGGACATTGACCATTTTTGTATGGGAGGTGGACCAAGTGCTGCTCAGAATGAAGACATGGTACATTTTGTTCCTCGGGCCAATACTAACACGTAAACCAAAGCGCATCAAAATCTATCCCAGGAGTCAAGTGAAAAAAAATAATTTGTTTTGAATTATTTATTCAAAAAAAAAATGATTTTAAGAAAAACATGTAATAAATAAACATTTTTTATGTGTAACAGCTGCAAAATATAATACAAAATATAAAATACTGCATAATTATACAATAATTACTAATCATCATCGTCGTTATCATCGAAAAAAAATGTTTTTGTTGAAAAAATTTTTTTTACAGAATACATTCTCTCATTCATTCTCTGTTATATTTTTATAAAAAATGTTTATTTATTGTTTGTTTTTGTTATATTGTTATAAAAACAAACAAACAATAAATAAACATTTTTTATGTATTAACATATTTTTTTTACAGAATATATTCTGTAGCTGTTAATATAACTGTGTTAACAGCTACAGAATGTATTCTGTAAAAAAATGTTTTTAACAAAAGCAAATAATAAATAAACATTTTGTATGTATTAACAGTTTATTATTATATATTTATTTATTGTTTGTTTTTGTTAAAAACATTTTTTTTCGATGATGACGACGATGACTAGTAATTATTGTATGATTATGCAGTATTTTATATTTTGTATTGTATTCTGTAGCTGCTACAGCTACAAACAATAAATAAACATTTTTATGTATTTTTATGTATTATAAAATAATTATACAATAATTACTAATCATCATCGTCGTCATCTATAATAATTCTATCTAAGAATAAAGCAGGGCAACTTATCACGTTCTGGTGCCTAGCCCACCCTAAAAACCATGATATTAAGCACATGGTGTGCGCACAACAGCCGATAGTCCTCCTACCCGTAAAACATGACGTGCAACAATAGTTCCATATGGCTGCCAGTCCGGTATTTCTGGAATCGACTAATATATACGAATGGTAGACTTTAGACGATATATGTCTACTTCATATGTTAAGTCTGAAGAGGTAAACATTTTCAGACGGCATATTAAATGTTGATAGATCGCTTAAATCTCTGTTATATTGTTGGATAAGAAATGTTTCTACATTTCGTATATGCTCGCTATAGTAACTCGGAGTAAGTTTTATTTGGTATGTACCAACTGCGAATAAAGTCAATTCCTCAGCGGTGAGAACTGGAAATATGTTGATATTGTTCTGAACAACATTAATGTTATCAAAAGCGACTCTGTTTCGGTTCAGTCTTTTGGAATCGACGTAATCAGCCAAATCATTATTAGAGTCCATCCGCTCTCTAACTATATTGAGGAATTGAACGTTGATGATTTGTTGTAATTGAACGTGTTAGATGCGTATTGTCATATTTTGGAGAGAAAACACGTCTCACATACTATTTAATGAAAAATAATTATGAAAAACATTTTTATTTTTTTTATATTTTCCAGGGGGGATTTTTTTTTAATATTTTTTCTTAATGTATATTAATGCTAGGATCCCATTGCAAATACTTGGGCCTGGGCAGCACTTGGTCCAAAAATGGTCAATGTCCTTTTAAGGGATAAGTCCAAAGAAGATTTTAAAAATAAAAATTTAAAATAAAATGCATGGCAGCAAATTGCTAAAATTTTGTTTCCAGCCTATGATAATTTTCTATCTGACTATATCTGGTATGCCAAATCGCTTGAAAGTAAATAAATATACTACTTTTTGTTTCATTCAAAAATTCCTAGTAGTTTTGATTTTACAGGCATTCAAACTTTCGAAAAATATTGAGTTCCGCTAACGGTCACGGACCGCCTGTGACGTCACACCACAACGCGCTCAGGGCGCTCGCAGTCGCGCGTCCATAATACTTATTTCTTACGATGATATCTCAAAAACTATTCATCTGATTGATATAGTGTAAAGGGCAATTTTAATTTGCATTAAATGCCTAAGCTAACATATTCATTTGGATAAGGATTAATACTGAACTAAAGGAAATTGCTTTGAAAATAACGTAATGTTTTAATCAAAGATTTGAGCATAAAAGTGACTATTGTAAGTAAACAATAAGAGATAGAGATATGTTAGTTTGAACTTTTTTGTAGCATTTTTATAGATTTTGAATTCGCTAGTACATTAGTCAACTATATCTTTGCTAGTTTACGCGGCGTTTGCGTGGAAAGCTCCCAGTTGGCGAGATTTTTGGCGATCTATTCAACATTTAACGCCGTATTTCTGCTAATTGACATAAAAGCATAGTAATTTTTTTTATGCCTAAACGTTCCTCAAAAATTACTCCTTCTATTGTTATAAACCGTATAAAAATCCGTTGAGTAGTGTTTGAGTTTATCGCGTTCAAACAGACAGAAAGACTTTTCTTATAAATGTTTTCAGCTTCCTGCATTTTCGAAGCTGTTATACATCCGTAGAGTATCTCAAACAATAATCAAAAATAGGTAATCGAAATCCGTAAAAAGGTGTTGCTCCTCACGCCACCGTCGTGTAGAGCCGACAGCTAGGGATGGGTGAGGTGTGGATAAATAAAGTAACTTTTATTTCAATTTTATACAATATTTTTTAAAAAGAAGCCCACTATTACTACGATAATTATTTTTAGTGTTAACTATTCGTATTTGAACATTCGTAATGCATATATTTATAAAATTGTGAAAAAAAATCATAATTTATATCCATAGATCGAAAGTTTTTAGTCTACTCTCGCACATCCCCATGAAAAGTGCATTTAACAGTACCTTGTACGTCACAGTCGGCAATACACGACAAGCGGTGACGTCATTAGCGTTACGAAAGATTGCTAGTGACTTACGTTGAATGTATGAGTGAGTTAATATTAGATGTGCGAATTTTAATTAAAAATGACTGGCAGTCAAATGACCACTGAAGAACTACTTCGTGTGTTAGGAGATGAAGAGGATGATGAATTTTCGGAATCGTTATCTTTAAACGAGGACGATTTATTTCATTCGTTCATTATATTTATGATTTTGGTTGGCATCACTAAAAAAGAATGAATAGGTATTAGAAAAGTTTTCATCGTAGTGGGGCAAGTAATATCGGGCAGTTCTCCTAATTACAATTTTCGGTTTTAATTATAGTTATAATTATGTCTTCTGAGGATATAGCCGGACCTTCCTCGCCAAGTATTTGAAAAAGAAAGCCGAAAAAGCAGAAGTCTGCGTGAAGAAATCTAAAAACACTCAAGTTTCTGCAGGAGATCTAGCAAGTTCTATTATGTATCAACGGAATATATGGGACAAGAATGAAATAAAATGTGACGTATCAAATTTACCGCGATTGGATTTTACTGACGAAGCAAGACCTCGCGACCCACGAAATGCAGCGTTCGCAAGACGGGTTGTATTTGAATTGGATAGAGTTCCGGAAGAAAAACGGTCAATGACGTATGTAAATATACTAAATGTGATAAGAAAAATACGTCAAGAAATGGACTTAGATGACATTTTTATAAATACATAGAATTTTTATGTATGATAATTTTTTATTACTTATGTCCCCTCACTATCACATCTCCACTCCCATCGAAGATGTTGTTAAAAGTCGTGTGCCAGCCACGCCAGAGTCGTGTCTACCCGACAGCGGATGACATCACATACGAGATTAGTGATGTACCTTATTATTATTTGGTTTATGTGCGTGTAGTTCTTGTGTCTGTTTATTTATTTAAATTTACGTTGTTTAGAACTTTGTTACTGGTTTAATGATAGTATAATACATAATAGGGTTAAATAAAATGAAATAATAATGAAATGAATAACAATATATTCAAATAATATGTAATGAAATGTAATGATTTGGCTATCGATAACTTATATCGATAAAGGTGTTGGAATCTCTATTTTTTTTGTAGGTATTTTCACTGAATTTGTGGCCTGGCGTAGGGGGCGCGCCGATGCGTTTGCGGTCTGGCGTTCAAAAGGTTAAAATATAATATTAAACACGTGCCCATTCCTTTCCAGACGGAAATATGCTGGTACTTATACTGCGTACTTTCACATTGCTCCAAATATTCATATCAAATCAAAAAAAATCAAAATATTTTTATTCAAAATAGAATTTAAAAAATTGCTTTTTGAACGTCAAAAAAATTTTCATCTACCACCGGTTCAACCCTAGCCCTGTCCTGAGAAGAACCGGCGAAACAAACTCAGCGGGCCTCATTTATTTCTTCATTGTAGGTACATTAATATATAAATAATTAAAAACAATAAAAAATATAATTTACTTACATTTATTTTTGTATAGAAGTAGCCTGGGAGGAGGATACTATTCCCAAGGTGTGGTATCTGTCATAAAATCTATTACTTTGTAATATCCACACAAGCGTTCTTTAACTAGGTACTTTTTTAAATTTGTTGGTTGAGAATTTTTGAACGCTTTCTGGGATCTTATTGTAGAGGCATACATTGACCCCTAAAGGAATTCTTTACTCTGCTGAGTCTATGAAATTGTACATCTAGTTTGTGCCTGTTCCTAGTATTTCTATCATGATTAGCATTCTTTTCATTGACTTCAATAATATTCTTTCGTACATACAAAACATTTTCTAAAATGTATTGAGAGTGAACAGTCATTATCCCAATTTCATTAAATTTATCCCTAAGTGATGTAGTAGAGGCTAGTTTATATATTGCCCGAATAGCTCGCTTCTGCAGCACGAAAATAGCATTTATGTCGGCAGCATTTCCCCACAACAGTATGCCATAAGACATAATGCTATGGAAGTAACTAAAATAAACTAACTTTGCAGTATATTCATCTGTAATTTGTCTAATTTTTCTAATTGCAAATGCTGCAGAACTAAGTCTATTCGCAAGTTTATACTCCGGCATACTCCGAAGTTTTCAGTTACTAAGTAGAAAAAAATATGATAAGTTTTTGGACCATGACTCCTTCAATTTTCATGCTATCACAATTTACAAAAAACCATTGTAAAAGTTTAAGAGAGCTACAACATCTTTTATTATAATTTATAGTAGAAAACCTTTTTCTAAAACGGTGAAGGGTTAAAGGGCTTAAGAGAGGCTGTGATTGCGCTGCCACGCGCCCTTTAAAATAATCATATCTCCGTAAATTTTTGTTTGACAGAAAGAACAAAAAAAACAAATAGTTTGTCAGAAAAATACCTAAATTTGTCATCCCCACACTTATCTGTCGTCATTTTTGAAATATTATGAAAAAAAGGTGCTTTCTTTTAATTTTTTTTTAATCGTGACTTTTTGAGAATATTTGTGTCCTGAAGCAGCCAAACTGATACAATCTATCAAACTCTTCACAATAAAGTTAATTCTAGGCGGAATACGATTAATTTTAATTTTGGTGGAAATGGCACTTTGAAACCCATTGATTTAAAAGAAAAAACATTAGATGTTCTTCTTATTTGCAATACAGCTCACTTACGTGCAAAAGACTTTTAATAGTGCTCATTTTAAAGCTTATTTCATGCACTACAAAATCCTTTTTTATTAGAATGCATAAAATGCATCTGCTCGCCGTTAGATGGCATTGACCACATCAATTACATGTCAGACAAAATAAAAAACGGCTTTGATATTTAATATCTAGCTTAATATTGCACTTATAATACTTATAAAAAAAAACAAATTGTTCATTTCTTATCTGCTACAATTTTGTTCTTAATAAAATTTTCGATAAAACCTATATTTTTGGAGACATTTGCAAAAAACCGATAAAAAAACGTGAAAAAATTGCGAATTTTCAATTGCCAATAACTTGAAAAGTCTTATTGGATTTTTCGCAAAACCTTATAGATGATTTTTTGCTTAAAATTAGGCCTTTTATCGATATCAGAAGTCATTTTGAAAAAAAAAGATTAACCCCCGAGAAGGGGTGGCAACCACCCCCAGGGTGGTTGCAGAGTTCAAATCATTTTCACTTTTGAAGTTAAGGGTAAGATGAACCTAATTCCAAAATTGTATGCAATTCGGTTCACAGAAAAAAAAGTCGGAGCAATTATTGCTCAATGACTGCACTACTTCGTCTATTGTATTTTCTGTCTACGTTAGTTAGGGATCATTCAAGTATGACGTAAGCAGATTTTTTAATTTATTTTCAGAATATTTTATTTCATAAGTTATTGTGACAGATATTGGAATTCTATTGCAGTTTTATTAGGATTTAATATTCATTGATATTTATTGAAGGGCTTCAATGCGAGCGAAACCGCGGGGAAAAGTAAGTATTGTATACATAGAGATTAAAAAAAAAGCCTCGTGCATCATCTGCAAGTCTAGTTGGCACGGGAGATGTGTGCAGTACCTACATGTCTCTCTGTGTTTGTGGGTGGTACACACTAAAAAAAGGTAGACAATTAAAATATCACAAATGAAAGACTGATATGAAACAAAATATATTTATTAATACCACCGTACATACAAATACTGCCTCCGCCGCGGTCGGGCGGGGAGTCCCCGAGTTGTGGGATTCCTCGAGTAAGGAGATTCCCCTACTGCACCCGACGCGGCGGACCCGACGCCCAACAAATAACGTTACAGCAATCTGCACTTCACGACAACCTATTTAACAAAATAACGATTTTACAGCATTTCGTCAACTTAGAAATTATTGACTCCGTCAGTGTTTATGGACCAAGAGCTGAACAATTAATTTGTTACTTAATTATCAAATATTTTATCAATACGAATACAAACATTCCGAGTTTCTCAAATGCCATAAAACCGCCGTGTAAAATAATTAACCTAGAATATAAAAATAACTAGAGCTAACGTTCTTAAACTGATATGCTTAATATGATGCAACTTTGTCTAATAAACATAAAATACAATTAATTAAACGTAGACACAAGTTGCACCTGTAAAGTTGCGATTTTGTTACAATATCATTCGGAATATTTAATATATGTAATAATATTAATAATAATAATAATTATATAATAGTATCTATACTGTTATTATTAATAATATAAATAATAAGTACTTAGTGTTATATTCACCGAAATACTTTAACAAAATCGCAGAATGTTCAGTCGACATTTCACAACGTGTATTGCACGATATCTACAAAACTTACTGTGTATCAATTTAACAGGTACATCTGACGAATAGTAAACTATTATTTAGATTATTTGCACTAGCAAACTCGCATTCGCGTTGTGGATAAATAAACGAAAGATTTAGCCGACAACTCGGCGAGATATATATATTAAGTAATTTCTTAAATAATACAAATAAAATATTTCTATGATTCACAGTAATAACTAAAATTTTGATAGACATTCTCGTATGATACCATAAAGGTTAAATACTATAAAGTTTAGAATATAAATTAAACGACCGCGAATACTAATTAAAATAAAAGAAAAATACGACCAGAGCTTGGACTATAATTGCTATAAATATTTTATCTAAATTGGTATCAAGTCTAACAAGTAATACGTAGAACAGCGGAGTTTGCACGTGTTTGGAGTCGCGTGTGGACGGACGCACGATTGCTCTTCAGATAAATAAATGTATATCCGCTACGTAATGTAAAGTGTTTACTTATCAAAAAAATATGGAACATTTTTACGATTATCAGTTACGACTACATGTACACCGCACACCCCCTCTGCCTCGAGAAAAGAAATTATTTCGTAAACTTTAATTATTAATAATATTGGCGTTTTCATCCCGATAATTAAATACAATATTGTATGTGATTTTTTTATATTTTTGGCACTGGAAGCGATTTTATCATATATTGCAACGGGCCCAGTCCTGGCGAGAGCATTGGCTTGCCCCGTGACCGCGCCCGCTCGTCTGTGACCGGGATGGTCAACAACACCGGTCATATTTACAAGTTACAACGAGTACCCTGACGATCTAACAATGATTCCAAATGGATTGTTCTCATCCGTAACACACAAATATAATTTTATGTACAAAAATATATGGATTTGAAACTGATTTCGATTAGGGTTGTTTCACGCTTCACCTATGTAAACTGTAGTCATTGATTGGCGTACCACAGACGGTAGCGTTAGTTTGTGAGTGACAACCTTTATTACGATTCAGGAATACTTTGTAAGTGCAACATATCAAGTGCTCAAATATATGTACATCAAATTTGGCAATTATTTACGGAATTCAACTATAAAAATATACGACATCCACATTACAGTTTTATGATCTCCATACCCCTCGGTTTTGACACATTTTTGTACATAGAAGACGGTAATGGGCGATGTTGAAACGCTTTAAAGCACGCAATACACATATTGCGAGCCCATTTCACCATTCCGCTGACACTTCTATACTGCTTATAGGAAAAAGAATTTATAGTTTTTGTATATTGTTTATAGAATATGTATCCTTTTTTTCAAATGTCAAATACAATATTCACATTTAAAGCTAACCTTTCCAGTGTGGAGAGACTGTTCACAGCTCGTCACATGTTCAGAATATATTTTTAAAACATTCATTTATTGTTTATTATTACACATAAATATTATTTAGCTAAATTTATCATATCCATTACTCCGTTCACACATCCTGGATTTCACAAATTGACAATTTCTAAATGAAAGACATATATTTATTACTTTTTTCCAATCGTTATTTTACATATATTTTTTATTATTTTTCTATTGACGGACTGACATCCCAACGATACGCGTGACATATTTTATTTGAAGCGAATCATTTTATAGATGTACTGGAGGACTGCTATATGCAGTAATACTACAACTGGCATACAACTGCTAGTGAAGTTGTAGCAGTGCTAAATCTGGAATACATTTCCGTAAGTTGTGTGTACAAGTAACAGTGTGACTGCTGGTTCTTATTACAGATATATCGTAACACTGGCAAACTCACTCAGCAGTGTATGCAAAGCTGTTGAAGTTTCACTTCTTATTGTACCAATTACTTCATTAATCAATGCATCAAAATCCACGCATCGTGAAATTCAAAACGCGTTTGAAAGGACTAGACACGTTGTGACAGGACGTATTCAAATCAAAGTTATAGAAATATCAATGGATTTATAATTTTATATATTTTTTATGTAATCGTTGATGTATTATAAAAACTAGAGCATTATAGTTAATATGCCAAATTAGTATTTTAATACTATTTTATTTATATATTTTTTTATAATCGTCACTGGTTAATTTCAACAATAGTATTCAAACAATATAACAATTTCACAACCTCATTTTTTTTATTTACACACTGAAAGTAACAGTTTTGACTTCCGATTTGGGTAAATATTCTGTTTTATAAAAGAAAACGTGCTTCCATCAGCAAGACGCACAAATCTTTAATATATTTTAATCTAGAAATATACGTTGCATCAGTAAATTAGTAAATGACTATAGCTCTTTCAAGTAGTCTTACAACTATGTTAAGTTTGTTAAACTGAAATTATTTTTATAATACATCAATGTCTTTGAAACTATATATTACACCGTTAATTATTATGACAAATTAAACTTAGCTAGAATAGTTATTTACACACCCTATAGACTGGCAAGTAGGTACTAATACTGTATATAAATTATAAATATTAAAAAAATGTGTTTAACCTAACTCGTTATTTACAAAGTGTTAAGTGTGTTAGTCCGTAGTCTAAAGTCATCGATATATTATTGTTCTCTGAAGGCTTATTGTGTTTTATCATTAATACGCGGTGGAGTGTTCGCGTATTACAGATTATAATAATTTTCCTGGGGGGTTTAGTAGTGAGTCCTCACTCCTTGTCCCTCAGGGGGACTCAATGACCCTCTCCCCTCTATTTTTATGATTACTAATTAATTATTAATTAATCAGTGCAGTCTCGTGGAAGATATTGATAAAACATCGCATAGGCCGCGACTCGTCTATCAACCACAGTGCCGGTTACTTTTTCCATAAGGGCCCCATTACTCTGGGCCATCGGGATAGTTTACTTAATCCTGCAGGTTCGATTCCCTGCCATAAGTAGAGTGATGTACGGGGGGTTTGCATCCGGGGACATACGGCAGTGTCTACATCTCCCACGAACTCCGTCAGTTTAACCGAAAAATAGCATTATGAAAGGGCCCTTATATATTTAGTCCGACACCGTGCGCTGCAACTTTCAAACACGAGGCGATAGGCTCGTGGCAGACATATTACAGGAGGAGGATGTTAACGCACACCGTATTACCTCGAGCCGTTCAGTATTCTTTGTATGAAACTCCATATTGCAACGCACACTAATGGGAAACGTAACGTAATCGCCTCGCCTCGAAAGCGAAGGCGATACGTTTACGGCCCCTTTTCTGAGCTTATAAGTGTGCGGTGACCATAAGAGGGAAGTGTTCGACTTAACCCTCTCTCTGTATCCGTCACTAACCTCTCTCGTTTCGTTCTCTTTTTGAACCCTGTGAGGGTAGACAGTTCTGGAGGGAGAGGGTAGAACTCAGAGAGTCTTGCGGCCGATGCGGGAGGGAGAGGGCCGCCTTGACCTCTCTGTCTCGCGGCAGGTGTAGAAGGGAGAGGGTCGACCGGACCTCTCTGTCTCACATCCAGTGTGGCGGACAGAGGGCCGACTTACGGGCGCTACGTTTTCTTGTCGAACAGCGGCAGCTTGGACTTGACGGCGCCCTCGCAGACGAGCAGTCGGCGCGGGCAGGCGTCCTCCTCGCGCCCGCGGTGCTTCACGTCGACTGCGAGCGGCTCCGCGCACCCGAACTGTAGCATCTCCACCTGCGCACATAGTGTTACAGTATAAGCGACAAACAATAAGGGTCAATAAAACAATAGATAATTCTTTAATTCGTGAGGCCCACTGAGTTTGTTTCCCTGGTTCTCCTCAGGGCATGGCCAAGATTGAACCGGTGGTAGATGTAATTTTTGACGTTCAAAAAACATTTTTATACTATTTTG
This sequence comes from Calycopis cecrops, assembly GCA_001625245.1. Taxonomy (NCBI): domain Eukaryota; kingdom Metazoa; phylum Arthropoda; class Insecta; order Lepidoptera; family Lycaenidae; genus Calycopis; species Calycopis cecrops. The sequence continues at coordinate 74,572 of LUGF01041617.1, forward strand.
AATAAAAATATTTTCACTTTTTCTTTTATTTTCATTCCAAACGAACAGTCGGGGACAATTTCATGGCTGTAGAAGCCCATAGACATCCACATAGATGTTATTCAGATGCGTTGTCCTTCTTTTTCCTCCGTCCTCCACGGAGGCACAAAACGCGACAGCACGGCCGACACGTTACGCCGGTATCATGTAAGCGAGAGGTCTCCGGTCGTGTCGGCCCTGTAGCATGCATGCAGTTTACATGACAAAAATAAAATTATGTTACGACGCTTTACGTGGAGGGAGGGAAGTTCAAAAAACTTCAAGAATTGCGTTACGTAATACTCGAACTGTGTATATAAACACCACCCACCTTGCCATCAAAGTTCCCCAGCTCCAACCTCCGCCCCACTAGCTCGTCGCACCGGAAGTCCGCTCCCTGGCGCTCGAAGTACTCCACTATCCTGGCGATCTGCGCCGAGCGCGCGCGCGGCCGCTCGTCGAGCAGACTGTCCGAGCCGAGCGACGCCACGTCCTCCGAGCTGTCCGTGTACACGCTCGCGCTGCGGCACGCGCAGCAGCACGCGCGCACCACGTGGTACGCGCCGTCCTCCCCCGAGCCGCACAGGAAGGGGGAGCGCTCCCGCCCCTCGCTCCCCTCGGGGGGGCGGCGCAACGCGCGGTCGTACGCGAGCAAGCAATCGGCGCACACGCGCAGCCGGGGCCGGTCGCGCTCCGCCGGCGGCCGTTCGGGCTCGCGCCGCCACCACCAGCAGCGGTGGCAGCCCATGAGCGAACAGGGGCACATGGCGCCGTAGGGGGGCGCGCACGGGTCCTCGGCCACGGAGAAAATGCCGCTCTCGCAGGAGCCGCGCCGACGCAGCTCCTCCCCCCCGCCGCGGCGAGAGGGCGGCGGTGAGGGGGGTAGCGAGGAGCAGCGCGGCTCGTCGTCGGGCGGCGGCTCGGGCTCGAGTATCTTGTGCACGCCGCGGAAGGTGTGGAGCGCGCGGCGCGCGGGGCGCGGGGCGGCGTGCGTGTCGCGCAGCAGCATGATGTGTGCGAGCCGTAGCAGGCGCTGCAAGCGCGCGGGCGGCGGGGCGGGGGGCGCGGCCAGCGCGCATGCCGACCGGTGCGGCGCCGCAGCCGCGCCGCAGTAGCGCCCCGCCCACTCCAGCTCCGACAGCGACCGCCGGTGAGGCGCGCCCACTGAAAAAAAACTAGTTGTTGTACTTGTGTGTGAGGTCATTTGATATTGCAAATGTAACTGTAGGGTACGCTTAAGTTTGCCATCCTTTTCTCTTGCTAATAAAGAACATGGGACAAAAATGTTAAAAAATAAAGTACATGACGTCCAAGTAAAATACTTTAAACATATTTTAATATGTGAATAAAAAATAAATTGTACTATAGGTGCTTTATTTTTCTATTCACAAGTTTTGTCAAATTATTATCATTACGGTCATCGCTGCAGCCTATTTACCTATTTTTCAATCAGTAAATCATGGGCTATGGCGCTCTATGGGGGAGACCTACCTATGTCCACCAGGGATGTGCGATGATAAAGTAAATTATGTAGGATTTCGGTGGTCACTAGAATACACCATTTAGAATCTTTTAAAGAAGCGTACAATGGCTTGAAATAACGTTCAATAGTTTATTATAAAGTGCGGGTGGCAACCACACCACAACGCTAGAGCGCAGGCCGGACGGGCGGGAGGTGCACTCACCGGGGTCGCGGTGGCCGCCCTCGGAGCGCACGCGCTGCGGCCGGCGCCACGCGGACAGCCCGGGGCACGAGCGCGGGCCCGACGACTCCGCGTCCGAACTGTAACAACAACAATGATACAATGTACACTCACGTGTAATAGTATGTATACACTTTAGTACCCTGTCACAATTACCTTCTTTTGACAAGTCAAAGCAATAATATGGAATTTAAAAATACAAACTATGACAAGGTACTAGTGTATATAATTATATTTTTGCTCGTGACTGTACACTACCTAGTCTAGCCAAAGTTCTGTTACAAAGAAAAAAAAAATTTTTTTAATAGGGAATTCTACACTATTAAAAATATGCAACGAATTGTTGTCAACCTATTAGATAATATTATAATAAACTATATACATGTCTATTTTATGCAAAATAATGTATATTTTTTGTAAAAATTACAAAATAAAGTAGCAATTATTTGTCAACGTCAAAAACGTTTTGTGATCGGTTGAAACTCAGATGACGTCACCGGCAAGTAAACACTAGCCGAATTGCCTAGTGTTTGACGTATCATATTGCGCCGCCATGACAGTTTGTACTGCTTATTTTCTGGAAATATTTATGTAACGTGTTCAACAAGTCATAAAGTATGTAATAAAAAAAATCAAAAAATTGTCAAATACCCTATTGCAAATAACATTTATCACTTTTATAGTGTGATAGTTTAATACACAAATATAAAACAAGTTAAAATATAAAAAGCTTATTCGAAGTGGTCTCCATTAGCTGCAATGGGTGCAAATCCTTTAAACGTTGAGGCCAGTTATCAATAGAAGCACGCACTCTTTCCATGGGGAAATTCTTTACTGCCAATCGTATGGATTGTTTTAAGGACTCCAAATTATTATGGCGTTTAGAGCAAACTGTACTCTCTAAAACTGACCATAAGTCATAATCCAGCGGATTAAGATCAGGATTGACGACAGCCAGTCTTCAGCTCTGATGAAGTCTGAGACGTTCATCTATTAAAATGTGACATGGTTCTAGGTGTGTATATACCTGTCGTAGGAGCTGTTGGGCGTGTGGCAGCCCCAGCCGCCGTCGTCGAGTCCCTCCTTCACCTCGGACAGTTTGTTCACTATTTCGGGAAATAGCGGCCGAGCCTTGGGGTCGTACTGGAAATAATAAACGCAAAATATTTTTATTCATTACAGTGGTTCTCAATTAGTTTTTCTATGTACCAGTACACGAAAAACATCAATGGTGTGTGTACTCAGGATGCAGCAGTTGCAGGCGAGGCGCAGCAGGTCGGACGGCGTGCTCTATGGTGTGTGTACTCACGATGCAGCAGTTGAAGGCGAGGCGCAGCAGACCTGGGCGGCGTGCTCTATGGTGTGTGTACTCACGATGCAGCAGTTGAAGGCGAGGCGCAGCAGGTCGGGCGGCGTGCGCTATGGTGTGTGTACTCACGATGCAGCAGTTGAAGGCGAGGCGCAGCAGGTCGGGCGGCGTGCTCTATGGTGTGTGTACTCACAATGCAGCAGTTGAAGGCGAGGCACAGCAGGTCGGACGGCCTGCTCTGTGGTGTGTGTACTCACAATGCAGCAGTTGAAGGCGAGGCGCAGCAGACCTGGGCGGCGTGCTCTATGGTGTGTGTACTCACGATGCAGCAGTTGAAGGCGAGCCGCAGCAGACCTGGGCGGCGTGCTCTATGGTGTGTGTACTCACGATGCAGCAGTTGAAGGCGAGGCGCAGCAGGTCGGGCGGCGTGCTCTATGGTGTGTGTACTCACGATGCAGCAGTTGAAGGCGAGGCGCAGCAGGTCGGGCGGCGTGCGGTCTTCACACAGCTCCACAAAGGCCATGTAGTTGAGACCGAAGTTGTCGGTGCGCGGCAACACGTCGGGGTCCGCGTCCACCTGCGATTACCAACAACAACAAACCTTGTGTATGACGGACATATATATCTAATACTAGTTAACCTGACAGACGTTGTCTTGTCATCACTGGAAAATATGTTGTCATGGTAACATGGCCGAATTGTCAACCCCTTTGAAAAAACTTTACTCTTTTTTTACGCAGGGGAATACATTTACGTATGATACCTATTAGCCAGGATGGCCGCTAGGCCTATGTCGGACTCGACACTTGGGAGTGCAATACAGACTAAGTCTCTGCGGGTGCCTTCAACCGCTATAATTGGAGGGTCTCGGAGCAACAGACAATAGGATCTCTCCAGAGAGAGGCTGGCCTTGGTGAAATGGTCAGACTTCTCTGTTGGCGCTGGGGCTCCTTAGCCCTGGGTGAACTCAGACATTGTACCGAGGGGGCTTGATCTCTGTTCCCCTCTGGGCGAGGATGGGAACACCACGCCATTGCACTGAACCGAAATTGCTCGGGTTCTCCCGTGACGCGGGACAACCTTTCCGTGGAACTGAAATCGGTACCAAAGGGCTAACTGGTCAAGTTGATGTGATGATTCACAGTTCCGAAACTCTTCCCCTTATGCAGCACTAATGACATCCTTCTACATCCGCGCAGGTTTTATACAGTTATGTTGCCTGCTCCCCTCCAATAGTTTGCCACTACCTCTTACTAAAGTAAGGTGTAGACCTTCCTCTCTGGGAGGATACCTATGCAGCCGGGTTTCATGCGGCTTGTGTAAGTTCAACATTGTGTCAGCAAAATAGCTTCAGTTACCCGACGTCCGCCACAGAACCTTGGTGTTACTACATCGTTCAATAAGTCCCGAGACTAACTTGGAAATGGCGCATATATTAAAAACTCTCTTGATTTTTCAAAAGTACTGGCCATCAATAAACGATAAGTATCAAATTAAAAAAAATCAACAATTAAGTATTGATTTTGCAGACGTTTAAGTGACGCTACGCTTGTAGTTTTGATACAATGGAAAAAAACGAGCTTCGCGTTTTGATAAAACATTGTATTTTAATGGGAAAAAATACTGTTGAAGTACAGCAATGGCTTATAAAATCTTATGCGAGATCAACTCCCTCTAACTATCGTTTATGTCACTTACGTCTTGAGCAGGTGTTCCACTTATGAATCATGTTCGTTGGAGTAAATATTTGTCGGTGGTATGCCAACTTCAAACGCGGTCGCATGGACACAAATGATGGGGAACGCTCAGGTCGTCCAAATGAAGCAATGACTCAACAAATTATTAACCATGAAAATTGTAATGGAAGATCGGAAGGTAAAAGCGCGCGAGATAGTCGAGACAGTGAAGATATCAGATGGCAGTGTTTTCAATATTTTCCATAAAAATGTAGCCATGAAAAAGCTTTTTTCCAAGAGGATGCCTTGTTTACTTACAAGTGACTAACTGTAACTGAGTAACTGATCAAAAGGAACAACGTGTTAATGATTCAGAGCGATGTTTGGCGCTGGTAAATCGTAATAAAAAGGATCTTTTACGTCGGTATGTGACAATGGATGAAACATGGATACACCATTACACTCCGGAATCCAATCGGCAGTCAGCAGAGTGGAGAGCGGTTGCTAAAAGCCGCCCGAAGCGTCCAAAGACTCAGAAATCGGCCGGTAAGGTTATGGCGTCTATATTTTGGGATGCGCATGGAATACTTTTCATCGACTACCTTGAAAAGGGGCAACATATAAATAGTGACTATTACACGTGCTTAATGGAGCGATTGAAGTGCAAAATTGCGGTTAAACGGCCTTAAATGAAGAAACAGAAATTGGTGTTTCACCAGGACAACGCGCCTTGTCACAAGTCTGTAAGAACGATGGCCAAAATTAATGAATTGGGCTTTGAATTGCTTCCTTACATCCCCCTTATTCGCCAGACTTGGCCCCCAGCGGTTACTGGCTGTTGGCAGATCTCAATAAAATGCTCCAGGGTACGAAATTTGATTCAAATAGTGAAGTTATCGCAGCAACGGAGGCATATTTTGAAGCCAAAGACACATCGTTCTACACTCATGGGATAGAAAAGTTAGAAAAGCATTGGAGAGACTCTATCGCTCTTGGAGGAGACTACGTTGATGAATAAAAAATATTTTTATAAAAAAAAAACCTTGTTTTAGTACTTAGTCTCGGAACTTATTGAACCACGTGTTAGAAAGTTATAAAGAAAGATTAGTCATCATTTTTATGCTAAGTCAGGTATTTAAGGTCTTTGGCAGACACGCACGTAATTCGAGGAAAAATTTGCCACCTTTTTTTAAATATAAGGGCCCAAACGAGCAATCGGCGCCATTTTCATGACTACCGACACCCATAGACATCCGGATTGATGTCCTCCCAGCCGATTTCGGCTACAGCGGCCGCCTCTATAGAGACGAGCCAGATGCGCAGGACATATTATAGTGCACAAGTGTGCGCGCGCAGACACAAGTGCACTCTCTATTCCCTCATTCTCATATTCCGATGGGACGGCAATCCGACACGACCGGTGAGAAATCAGGCGCAGGACCGACGGCTTAACGTGCTCTCCGAGGCAGAACCCGGGACCTCACGTCTGTGGTTGAACACGCTTACCACTAGACCACGAGGCTTAAGTAGAAGCTATACAGATGCGTGGCCCCCCTTCCTCCTCCTCCCTCCATAGGCCACCAGCTACTGAGACACCGCACGAAACGCGCCAGCACAGCTGTCACTGTACGCCGGTCTCGTGTAAGCGAGAGGTATCTCCCCGGTCGTGCCCCAATTCGACTACAAGCATGCATGCAGTGTGGCACTACCTCCTTCTGAAACAAAGATGAATACAACATACCCTGGCGATGAGTTGGCACAGTATGATCCCGTAGGAGAAGATGTCGGAGCGGTGGTCGTACCAGCGGCCGCGGAGGCACTCCGGCGACATCCACCAGGGCGACCCCACGCTGGGTAATCGGTACCCGTTCCTGGAAGGTTACGATAAGGGAGTGGAAAACACTATCAGCAGCGCCTGATCTAGGTGGGTGATTTGGGCTGCATAACACTTAAGGGCATTAAGATCATTTTTGTACGTATGAAAGGGTCCCCCCTTCTCTACTCCAAAGTCCGACCGAAACTCCGAGCCCCGGGCGTCGCCAGAGCTTAATGGTCACCGCACACATATTATCTCACTCGGAAAGGGAACGTAATCGTATCACCATCGCTTTTCGAGGCGAGGCGATTACGTTACGTTTCCCATTAGAATGCGTTCCAGTATAGTTTCGTATGAAGAATACTGAACGGCTCAAGGTGATATGGTTACGATCCCTTTCCAAATTGATATGTGTGCGGAGACTATAAGATGATTTATGTACCCATAAAAGGGTCCCCTTATCCACACGAAGGTTTCCAAATACCGGGCCCCGAAATAGCTTAATCTGGCGATGAGCCTTATCCGAAAGAGTATAAGCGTAACCATAATTCGTAGCACCTCCCACTAGACCACGAGGCGGCCAGCAGATTGTACAATGATGTTGAATGACTAGAGACGGATCCCAGAACCACCGGAGCACCGGTAGTGTGTCCCGGCGTTTGCCCAATTTCACGATTTGTACATTATCCTACCAATCAAATGCCAAAGTTGCTATGTTTGTTACTCTTTCACGCATTTTTGGATGGAGTTAGACAAAAGTGGCCATAGATAAACATGTATTATAATCTAGAACAGTCTTTCCCAAAGTGGTCGATAACGCCCCCTTGTGGGCACTTTATGCTCAGAGGTGGGCGGTAAAGGGCCAGAAACGTCATAATTGTCTTTGAATATCAAGGTGTAATAACTAATAAGGGGGCGATACGAAGTAACTGATTTTCAAAGTGGGCGTTAGACGAAAAAGTTTGGGAACCTGTGATCTAGAATTACATGCAAATTAGTTTTATTAGGGAAAACATTTGTGCAGATTAAACCCTAGCTAGTTTGTTATATTCAACAACATTCCTCGTCAACATCTCTTGCTGCCACATTCGATGTGGACGATCGAGTACGTTGGTACTTGAGTACTTAAGTGGGTTTGCCGCTGCTGGTCATTACAGTACAATCCTGTCTAATGCCATCAGTTATTTGATATGACTCCATCAGTACATTTATGTCTAACACTCACATGGTGACTCCGATAGCATCATTGTTAACGTAACAACTGTACGATAAATGAACTTATTTTGAATTATAAGAATAACAATAAGAAATCTTTATTAGACCAAAGATATTGTTTTTATAATATATATTGTATATGATGGTATATAATATACAATTACATGGTACGTTTTTGTTTCGAGATTGTTCTTTAGACGTAAGGGTGCTTTTATAAAGAAGCAGGTTTCCAGCGCCGAAATCGGCCTGTAGTGACCATCATGTCGTCAACTTCATCGGACGACGACTTATTTATTATGGAAAAT
>LUGF01041617.1:82632-93828 GCA_001625245.1 Calycopis cecrops
GACCAGGGGAGTGTTATGCAGAGGTCTGCTTTGAAGAAATAACGCCTTACGGTGGAGGCTCTGTTATGTTTTGGGCCGGGATAACCTCTTTAGATCGTACAGAGTTAGGCTTCATCGAAATCGGCACATTAAATGCTCATCGCTACGTGACGGAAATTCTTTCACCTCATGTACAACCCACATTAGCCGTTCTTGGCGAAAATTCGATTTTTATGGATGACAACGCTCGTGCCCACCGATCAGGCGTCATAGGCGCTTACATGATGGAGGTCGGAATCCGTCGTTTGGATTGGCCAGCTCGAAGTCCCGATCTCAATCCTATTGAGCATGTTTGGGACCTTCTCAAGCGACAAGTGAGATCAGTGCAGCCGGCTCCACAAACCATAACAGAGCTAAAGAATGCGGTCACGGCGGAGTGGGAACGTATTCCGCAGGAAACCATAAGGGATATACTGGCCAGCATGCCCACGCGAATGCAAGCTGTGATTTCAGCAAGAGGGGGTCACACACCTTATTAATCTATTCAATGTTTTAAAGTAAAACCTATTTTTTACAATTAAAATTAGTTTTTCATTTTTTACTTACAGGGCAGGTGAACTACCCCTGTTTTGATTTTTTACATTTTTCTTACCAATCCAGTCAAAACGTTACGCTAGATTTCACAAAATGATTACTTGGTGATTAATTTACGAAACCATAAAGGTATCACTACCTAAAATCACCAAATAACGTAATAATAATCACTTAATTGATTATTTGCTTAGGTGCCCGTTTTTTTGCAAAGGAGTGTATAATTTCTCATAACATGGATGGATGTTTGTTACTCGCACAGTATAGCCCGACTGGATGCGAATGAACTTTGGCACTAGCAGAGGCTAAGTTTTATTACATAAAATAAATAATCAACATTATGTACATAAGTATATCTTTTTGGGATACATTTTCTCTTTTGTGCACGAACTAATTCGCCAACTAAGTGCATTATGATAATTTCTGTATTATCGCAATTAACTTAGCAGTAATAAAGGCTACCGTAACTTCAAACACTGCAGTTCTAACATTTTAGGTAATTTTACCTCAGCAGTAAGTTTTATTTTTTTACGATATAGGAGGGCAAACGAGCAGCCGGAGCCATTTTCATGACTACCGACGCCCACAAAAATCCGCATAGAGGCTATACAGATGCGCTTCCCTCCTTTCTCCTCCCACCTCCATGGGCCACCGGCTACTTACACACCGCATGAAACGCGACAGCACAGCTGTCACTTTACGCCAGTCTCGTGTAAGCGAGAGGTTCCTCCGCGGTCGTGCCGGTACAATTCGACTGCATGCAAGCATGCAGTGTGGCACTGCCTCTTACCAAAAAGTTCACTATAAAAGACGTAACTACTTCAACTTACTGTACACATCAGTATATATATTGGCAGTAAAATCTCACACAGCAGTAGTAACATTATACACGGGCAGTATTATACCTTAGCAGTGAGATCCCTGTGGAAGACGCCCAGCGAGTGCAGGTACTTCATGCCCTCGGCCATGTCCGCGGCCAGCGACACCCGCAGCGGCTGCGGCAGCGGCGCGGGCGGCCGGCCCAGCAGCAGCTGCTCCAGCGACCCGCCCTCCATGTACTCGGTGAGCGCGTGCAGCTGCCCCTCGTGCACGCACACTCCCATGAACCTGGAACATAATATAGCCAATAAGGCCTTGTTCGGATCAAGCTATTTAGGCGCGAGCGGTACTCGCGCGTTTAAGAGCCCGTCCAGGTTAAGCGTTTTGTCTCGCGCGTTGCCGAAAAACTAGAGCTACATATGTCGCGTCCAGGTGCGTCTGTCTCTCACGCATGTGACGCGCGAGCTGTCCGCGTATCGAGAAACACGGGCGCCGTTTTAGCGTCCAGAACCACGTGTGAGTCGACTCACGCGAAAAACGCATAATCTGGACGGGCTCTAAATAGCGTCCAGACACTGCGATTTACGTACATATAAAGTTAGTATTATTATTAATATTACATCAAATTTAAAAACCCTATAGATACCGCTCATCACTGTTGAAAAGTATCGATTTTGTTCAATCGACTATGACCTGACCTAAAAAATAAACTTTGATAAAACTTTTCAGGCCATAACATCTTGAACATTATATTTATGTCTACTGTTCAAATTATTGAAGAAATCTTTCATAAAAGTATTCCCTCTGTTGCTCGCATCTATTGCTCCACCTACCGGCTGCCACATCTACATCGTCGATATATTTAATTGATGCTGATGATTATTCACTCTATCATCAGCCTACATCTACCCCTGGAGATGCGCTTGTATTAACCCCGATTCCAATCCCAACCGTCCACAACAGGGACATTGCCCCACCAGTGATGGTCGCAGGTCGGCCAACATTTCATCTGACCGTCCCGTCTAGAATCTTATGGTCCATGGGCTCTTCATCACTTAACCATGTGGATAGACTGAGACCGACCAGCCCTCACCACACTTGTTTCCCACAGATCGGATTGTATCAGTTTTAGCAAACATGTCGTCAGGCGAGAACCGATCTGGCGACATCACGCGACCGCACTTAGATGTCAAGGAGAGTGGCGTGGACTGGCAATTACAGATGGCGTGCCAGCCGGCCGTGAGGGCCGCCGCGCGGGCGCAATTCAATTACCGAGCTAACGTCGCGGCGGCATGCGAGCTGGAGAAAGTGAGCTGCGACCGACCTTGTACAGACATTGTCTGTTGTTCTCTAAGGGGAAAATGTTATGAATATCATAAGTAAAGACATCGACCGCGAAGAAGACAGTGAGGAGACATCATAGGGAGAAATAGCTCAGGAGCAGTGGCTACTTCTGGTGTCGGTGGCCAAGGTTCTCTTCGGATCGCTGAGCTAGAGGAGTAAGTGAATAAGTAAGAAACGAGAAGCCCAACTTTGGATTCCTATGAGTCTTCTGTGGCGGGCGAGATTAGATTTAAAGTAAAAATGATGGCCAATCCTCCTCTCTACAATAGATAGAATATATGCCTCATGATATGAGAGAGTTTGTAATAGCTAATTTGACTATTATTATCGTGGCCAGAGGACCGAGAATTTCTTCCTCCCCCGACTCTGAAGTCGAGGGCAGCTCGCAAGCTCGCTTACTCGGCTCATGGAGACATGATCGGGGCGGTCTTAAGTGTCATGAAAGGTCCAAACATGAACTGGTGCAGCGCTATGGCAGATCTATGGCTTCCGCGCAAAGAAAGTAAGTTGTTGTGCAGTGTTCATCTTCCGTATTTCGTTCAGTACATATATGTAGCGGTCTCCGTAGCGGCAGCAGTATATGTACCTCTACAGAGGTATGGTCAAGAACACTCGTGGTTAATTTGATACATTCCTAAATAATAAACCTATTTGATACATTCCTTCCTAAATTTGCAAAAAGCGGCTAAAGCAGAATTGGGAGTTATTTGGTTATCAAAAAGCCTTTTCTTTCGTTTAAGGCTGGTGATTACAGAAAGAGAAGAAGAATTCGAAATGATTTTTCGTACCTGGATCTCTATACAATATTTTAGTTATCCTGAACATAGAGAGTACTTCCCATCAACACGTTTCCGGGTAATTCCCACACACGAAATCTCAAACATTATGTCATCACGAAAATGTGCTTCCGTCGAGATTTTCTTTTCTGTTTTTAATTGTGAGTGTGTGCTAAAATATATCTTTATGTGTTATTGTCATACGCGTTACGTAAGGAAGTTAATTGCATTTATGTTAATGTGTCTACATTCAGGCGCGGAGACGTTACATAAGAAATACAGATTACTTCGGGGGGGACGGGGCGTCGGGGACAAATAGTCAATATTATATAGCTAGAGTTGGTTAGTTTGGTTTGACACACTAATGTCAGGAACTGCTGGATCGATTTGAAATATTTTTCGCGTTAGATAGTTTATTTATCGACGGAGACTATATCGGTACCTATATGTTGTGCGTAAGTGTATTGATGCGACCAATATGTGCGAAGTACGCTGGGAAGCGATGGTAGGAGTCGACAAGGTCGCAGACACTTGTGGAAAATCTTTTTCAATTTAATCCACGGAAACTCCAGGTTGTCCTGTTGCTCCAGGTGACTGAGTTAATAACACACCTGTGAGGAACAACCTGAGATACATTATGATAGATGCAGATGCAGTGTGAACTATCTCTACTCTTCAGTTATCTAATATAATAAGACTTTTTTTTTTAGGATAAGGGGCAAACGAGCAGTTGGTAGATGACTACCACCGCCCATAGACATCTGCAAAACTCGAGGCTTTGCAGGCGCGTTGCCATAACTTGGGCACGTAAATGTCAATGGTACACGCGGGCAGTCGGAGTTCTCTGATCTGCCTACGACTACCGACGTCCATCCGCATCGAGGTTAGACAGCCTCCTTCCTTCTCCCCATCGGAAACTCGCACACAGCTCGAAGTACATCTCTCGCTCAACACAGATATCGTGTAAGCAAGAAGTACCTCCCCTATCATGCCGGCCCACTGGGCCATGGCACTCCACTCTTACTAAAACTATCTCGTAACAGATGTCTAACTTCAGATGCCTCACACATCCCTGCCATCCTCCACATCCGACGGCAGGCAGCAGCATCAGTTCCGTTTACGCAAGCAAATCCGCCCGCTTGTGAGAACCCCAACGGCCGCCGCCGCATTGTTCTCGCTCAGATAAGCGACCAGGAAACAACAGCGCGTGCGATTGTTTGCCTTTCGTAACCGGATTGCGTAACTGTTGTTAACGAGCGACTGATGACTCGGGACGTGTCCGAGGCCGCACGGAGCCGAACTGTGTCGACACCGTCAGGTCGTCCTCGTGTTGATGCTGCAGTGTCATGCAGCCGTTGCTATTGAATTGAGCGGCCATTACCGAGACAACCTTTACTCACATCACACAGTTGATGCCGATGGGTTTTGTAAATCAGGTGGCATTTCAAGGATCATGGGATAAGGAGAGCATAGCATCTGCATCAACTCTGGCAGATATTTTTAAGTCGCCTACTGCTTGTTTGTTCCCATATGCTGTAATTAGCTCGCTGTGTGTTTTGGCTACTTGTTAGTGATTCAGCAACCAGGTTGAATAACGAGATGAGGACACCATATCGGCGCGTGTTTATTTTAGGGATCAAGCGAGAAGTTAAAACCTTCTTCTTCTGATGTCTATATGATGCCCATAATCATCGCATAATTGTTAAGCGTACGTGTTATTCTCACGATCTCCTCTCATATAAACCACCGGAAACTCACAAAGAGGATGAAAAGGATCGCCAACAGGGGCGGTGGGGGGCATCACGTGAGCTGGAGGTACCTCCACACCAGCCCGGTGCGGCTGCAGGCTCGATGGCACTACCTATTTCTAAAGCGGTTTCAATGCTTCAGGTAGCGTTTTGTAGATTGTCCTGGCACCATCATCAACGTTACGTCGTAGCCGGCATTATTGAGTGATTTTACAGTTAGGGTCAACTCAAACCGAGACGCGACGCGACGCGACGCGGCTTTGATTTCGCGCTGCGCAACGCGCAGCCGCGAGATGCCTCGCGGCGTCTCGAGGCGCATCTGTACATCGTGCCATCAACGACGCCTCGCTGCGCAGCGAGACGCCGCGCGTCGCAGCGGAACGTGTCTACTCGCCGCGGCTGTGCCGCGGGCGATCGCAGTAGTCTATCATTTGCAAGCCGCCACAGCGCCCTCAGGCTGCGCCTCGCGGCGCCGCAAGGCGCAGCACCGCTTTTACTCGCCGCGCGTCACCGCTGCGTCGCGATACGTCGCGCTGCGCCGCGAGGCGTCTCGAGGTGCAGCGCAACGTATCTGAATTCTCACAATGAAATGTGTATCTTTTCGTGTAGTACATAAAGTATATTTTGAGTCGCTCTGTGTAAAATCTACGCGCAGCGTCGCGTCGCGTCGCGTCTCGGGGTGAGTTGACCCTAATTAAGTTCAAACAGAATTTGCATTTTACTATGTGTGAGTCGCTGTGCGAGTTCTAAGTGAGTACGGTACTTCAGTACGTAATTGCGACGACGTTTTGTATAAAAACACACAACAAAACTACTCGGGCTCAGTAACGAAATGCGCTTTTCTAACCTCCGTCGACAATCGTCGTTCACAATAGTACTCCTGCTCGAAGGACCATAAACTTCAAGGGTCGTCTGAAAAAGCCGTAAAACCTTTTAAACGGGGCATGCCCTTTCCCCTCATTGTGCAGTCCGCGTTAAAAGGCGTGTTCAACATAATGCCAGTCCGCCCCAAGCAGAAGACATCGGCACGCGATGGGCTCCACGATCACTCACCATAAGTGCATGCACGTAAGCCCCGCCATTGTCTCATCAAATGCATGTTTACGACTCAAATGGCCCCTCCATCATACACACAAATGCTTTTTTCATTTTTCGTCTAGCCATCCTTTTAGGTTTACAAGCTCCTTTTTATGGGCTGCACCCTTTCAATAGTACGATAAACGATTTTTCCATTCTAGAAAAATGCTTATTACATTTTTTGCCAAGTCATCCATTTAGGGCTATTACAAGCCCTTTTTACGTTACACCCTTCAAATATATAAACCGACTACCTTCGTTTCCGCACTACATTATCCCGTGTACTGTATAGTGTGTAGTACCCCTATGTATATGGATACTCCATTAGCGAGATAGAGGAGAAATTAAATATATACGATCTTCACCGGAAAACAGTGATGATTGTGACGTGTGACGTGTGACAGCGCTGTGACACACGCCAACGGTATCGCGACCCGTCACAATCCTCAATATTTGATAAGCTCGTCAAACAGAGCGGACCGCCCGAGGACCGGCCGACGTACGGTGAACAAACAACTTCAGCACATATTGGCTTTGGACTTCGCAGCTTCCAGTCTTAGTCATGCCGAGCAAAATCTTGTTATGAGCAAATAATAAAAAAGATACTACAAAATCACGCTCTTAAAAGTATTAAACGAGAGATTTTCATCTGGAATTTTTGTGTACAAACTGATTAATATTTAAAATAAACTTGATTTTATAGTCGTCGGCTATTTTTATTTTTTAACTTATTTTTATTAAAATTATTTTTGGGGGTACAAACTTATAACCTACATTGTGTGTTTATTATTTCCATACAAATCTACGACGACGGACGAAATTCATATTTTATTATAAAGCGACTCACCCCAGAATGTTCGGATGTTTGAGCTTGTTCATGAGCTGCACCTCCCGCAGCATGTTGGGGCGGTTGGCTCGCTCCTGGTTCATCTTCAGCACCATCACCTTGCCGGAGGTCTTGTGGGTCACCTGTCAAAAAAAAATAATCAATATGGTGGTATGACGTAGTGGTATTGTCGACTCGGGGTCCTCCACCCGTCCCTTAGAATCAGCAGAAGGCAGCGTGGATTGGGACGAGTGGCCGCTTTTGGACAATGGTGGCGTGCTCCTTTGGAGTACTGGGGCTAGGGGTCAGGATGGGAACCTAACCACATTGCACGGTTCTACATCGTAGTAGGGACTGTTCAGAGGCAGCCGGTTAGTTCCCAAAGGGGAGAAGTATGGTCTCTATCGCGGAGGCCAACCTGTCGCTGGCGGGATCCTGTTGCTTGTGTATCCGGGACTCTCCAATTATAGCCGCTGAAGGCACCCCCGTAGGGGTCAGTCAGAAGGTGCAACCCAGTTTTCGAGCCCCATAACTAATATTCAACTCAATATTTCAACGCCATACTGGATTCCGTTTTGGTTATCACGTGTTTTAAGACAATAAAGAATTACAGTAATCAAACGCTAAGACGTATTCACGTCAAAAGCCGCATCAATCATGTGCCTCAACACGGACCTCAGACAGCAGATATCTAGAAAGTTCCATCGCGGCGCGCCGCAGTAAATGTGCAAAATCGTAAACAATGCGGGCGTCTATTTGTGTGCGTGCAAGTGGGTCAGTGGTGTGCGTCTCGGGTGTCCGCGCCTAGTTCCCCCGCTGTTACCTAGACGGTGCTCCGTCAGACATGTATCCATAGTCAAAACTAAACGGTAAAGCAACGCCTCCTAGCCAGGTTGTGCAGGCACGTGCACACTGTTTCCTCATTCTCCTACTCCGATGTGATGGCAAACCTACACGACCGGAGAGAAATCAGGCGCAGGACCGACGGCTTAACGTGCTCTCCGAGGCACGGGGGTGTAACAGCGCCAACTTGATAAATTCTAATAAAACTTTTTAGTCCAACCCGCGACCAAACGATCAGCGGTTGAACATTATTACCACTAGATCAAGAAGCAGTCACATCAAACAAGTGTGTAGTACCATTGTCAAACATCGCAACATCGAGATTCATCAAGCATATTTAGTTCATTTACATTTTATTACTACAATATAGGCGGATTCAGATTAATTTTAAAGTTCCCATTAGCATGTTAACTTGCGGGTTGACCTGACAATGGCATGATATCATGACACTTTAACTATAAACCCTTGTCTGACGCCCCTGCAGTCGCTTTAGCAATCCTTGTAAATTCTCCGAAACGTCTATTCTGTTAAATATTGAAACACTCCAACATAATCCGATAAGAAAGTTTTATTATGATTACAAAAGTATTATGTACATAGTATATTTCTAACTCTAAGGTTAATATCAAACCTCTTCAAAAAATAGCTATATTTTTACTTCAATTTTTTACTTGAACTTGTAAAACCACACAAGTTGAATACAGTTTTGTTTAGGGATGCACTAAGGTATCGATATATCGATATTTTTGAAAATATCAATATTGGTATCGATATTTTCGACATTTTTTTATAAAAATATCGATATGTCGGTGTGAATCGAAAAAATAATAGATAATTTTTCTTAAATCAAGAAAACGATAAAAAATACTAATTATGTATTAATCAAACCAATATTAATTTGATATAGACATAAGACTCTTTGATTTTTATGATCGGCTGTAAACCGACTTCTCTTATTGGGTACTGCGAGATTTACATCAGATGCCACTCTTTCCGAGGAAACAAAGGACGCAGGCGAGTCGATTGACCAAAAACAAAAATTTCGACATTGTAAATTTATATCGACATTTCGATATATCGTTGCAAAAAATATCAATATATCGAATTGAAAATATCGATATTTTTTCAACGAGCCTATTTGTTTCCTAAGATAAACCAGTGAATTTACACCTACAATGTAAACATTGAGTGCAAATGAACGTTTATTGAAATAAACAACTTTGTTTTGCGCTCTGCCAATTTAAGCAAAAAATTTGAGTGTTTTCTTAAGAAATTTTACAGTGAGCTGTCGATGTTTAGTCGATTTATCAACATTGTTAGTCGATGCATCAGCTTGACTTGACTTACGTATTCACGTGCAGTCACGACCAGTACCATATAATATACACTTTGGTACCTTGTCACAATTACTTTCTTTGACAACTCCAAGCAATAATATGGAATTTCAATGATACAAATTATGACAACGTACTAAAGTGTATATGTGTATATACTGTTCTCGAGACTGTACATGTATACACGCGGGAGCTACTTTCTTCAGCTCGTTAAACCAAAATGTGTGTTCACATTCTTTATGTAGGTACATATATATAAAATTTAAATGGTTGAATTAAGATTTGTGTGCGTGTGTGATACGGCAAACAACCACGACCTGGGCGGGGTTTGAACCCCTGACTTATGGCGTGACGTGTGCGGGATACCACTACATCAATTCGTCATCCTCGTATACACGCATAACCATCATCCCCTTTACCCGTCCACTTACACTAGCATGGACGCTGCAGGGCTGTGGCCTAGAGTTACCAAATGTATGAGCCAAAATAATATAATATTGCTATTTGCTAATAATATCTAGACAGGATTTTAAAAAATCGGGATTTTCGAATTATAATCGAAAAATAAATTAAACATAGGTACTACTAATATATCTTTCTGACAGAGTATTGAATTTAAAACTTCATGTTAAGGCTTTAACTAACTCCTTTTTTTAAATACCAGTTTTGACGGGACACTATCTTTTTTCGGGACTGATACAAAATATCGAGACGATCCCGCCGAATCCCGACCATCTGGCAACCCTAGCTGGAGCCCACTGCAACTTCATACCGCCCAGTCACTTTAATAACATTACTATATATATTAACTGAGTTATTACTGTGATAACCATCCAAGGTGCCACATTGTGCCTGTAATCTCGCTCCCTCCTCGTTGGCATCTCATAATCGCGAAGGCCGTGGCATCCGATTGCCAAATCCTCAGCCGCTCAATGTCGTCTGATCATAATCTATTTATTACTGCAATTACATTTCAATCAGTCGACTCACTCGGGCCTCATCCATCAAGTATCGTCGCAGAAGGTGAACTGACAGACGCTGCATGCTACACGTTTATACCTAACTGCTGACCCGACGGACGTTGTCTTGTCATTATTGGAAAATATGTAGTCATGGTAACGTGTAATGTTATGTACAATAGTGTATTTCAAGTCGAGATACCGACTGCAGGAGTATAATCACGAAGGTTTAGGTACATTACATAAACTGTCGTGATTGTAATATCAGTAGGATGCCGTGTCGTGCGACTTTGTTCTCGGGTCAGATGTTCCGTGTTTGATCTCTCATTGTTATTCTTTGCTATCGACTGTAACACTTTCTATAGCTTATTAGGGGCACACTCTTTTTTTATTTATTTATTTTATTTATTTTTGTCGCAGCCATTTTCATGACTACCGACGCCCATAGACATCCGTATAGAAACTACACAGATGCGCTGCCCTCCTTTCTCCTCCCACCTCCATAGGCCACCGGCTACTTACACACCGCACGAAATGCGACAGCACAGCTGTCTCTTCACGCCGGTCTCGTGCAAGCGAGAGGTACCTCCCCGGTCGTGCCGGCCCAATTCGGCTGCATACAATGTGGCACTACCTCTCGTTTGAAGGAAAAAATGTAGTATTATTATTACCATTTCATCAAACAACGCCAGACATCGAACCTGCGACCACCCCAACTTACCTACCGGATTCACTGCCCACCTAATTACCTACATGAGTAGTAAGGCGGATCACACACGGCACGCGGTTGGCGGTGAGGCGGATCTCAAGTTACATTGGCCTCTATGAAATTCATTGATACCTAAATTTTTTTAAAATCGAAATTCTCGATCCGCGCGGTTACGCGGTTACCTGTGTGTG
>LUGF01041617.1:108043-118210 GCA_001625245.1 Calycopis cecrops
TTTGAGAGATCGCTAAATTAAAAGCCATATTTGAGAGCTCCAGACGAAAAGTGGATTAGCAGGCAGCTAACAGGCTGCGTCACGTCTCGTTTAGCCTTTGTGCTAATTGCATGACACGCCGCCCGGGAAATTTATAAACGTTTCATTTAATCATATTAATGAACAATCAAATAGATACTTCTATACTGAGTTGAATAAAGGGTTTTCTCCTTAGTGGTGGGTATTTTATAGGGCTTCATTGCGTTTCGTATGATGTCCTGGATCTGTTGGAGACTGCGTACGAGTTAATGCCTCCTCTAAACCATAACATAACATAAACCATACCGTATAAGGTATCATTCTCTGACAAAGCACTACTGCAACAATGCGAGCATCTCTAAACTTAATACACCTACACTAGCCACTGCACGTAGCTATGGAGTGCGCCTCTTTGAAGCTTCCTTCACTAACTACCGCGTGCTATTTACAGACCGACAACAAACAAGAACGATCGAGACAAGCAAGTATCGACACAATTAACAAGGTAGGATCAAGGTGAAGTACCAACTGCCTATTTAGTTCTTTATAGGACTCAGTGGAATAACTTTGGGTATGCTACCCAGGAGCCCGAGTGACTGAACCGGGTACAGTATCGGGCTCGGAAATCGGAATAATAAAACCCCAATAATTGGAGGGCCCCAGATCTACAAGCACCAGGGTCCCTCCAGCGACAGGGCCTCGGTGTAAAGGCCAGACTTCTCCTCCTTGGGGACTGCCAGGCTGCCTTTGAACAGTCCCTACTTTGGAACCGTCCAATGATGAAATCTGCTGATTCAGAGGGACGGGTGGAAGAACTCTTAGTCTGGTCTCTCCGCCCCCAAGCCTGTCCGGTATGGGTAGCCCTGTCCGGTATAGCCTTGGGGATCATAGAGGTACGCAAGCCCCGCTACCACGACAAGGTGGCAGCATCTTTAGGGGGTGCCATGCCGTGCTAAAGATGCTAGACACTATGCTCAAACACGCCATTGGTAATCCATGCGAAAGTGAAATTGTAATGATGTGTAACAAAAACATGTCCTCTCCGAATTACACAACAATTACAACGCAATAAACAACAGAATTAAATAAAAACACAACAATGAAACAAATAATTAGAAAGTAAAACAAACAACAATGAGTGCATACATCATTGCTCTCGCCGGATGACGTAACAACTGTGCTTCAGACAACGACGTGTCACAGGCCAAGTAATCAGTGTATCTTAGGAAAAAGGTTAGGTCTTAAGGTTCCATTGCATTTTGCCATGTGTTCTTTTAATATCAAAGCCAGTAATCAATGCCAGTCCGGACTGGTCGCGAGCAGCTAACATATATATCGACATTCATTGACCCATCCGCAGCATCCTACAGTACACAGACGGCTGACAGTTATAATGAAGATGATGACACAGACTAACTAATACATAGACAATGTTTGTGCAGCGTATCCCCAGCAGCTAGCGTGTAATCTCAACAAGCGAGCGTCTGCGCGCGGCTCGCCTGTGCGGTCTCTATTCCGCGTTATCGGGCAGTCTCCCACGCCCCGAGATAACCATCTCGTTTATATTTAATACCGCATTGTGTACGCGTCGTTTAGTTGTGTCGTAATACTTCATTTGTGGACCAATTTGTTTGTACAACTGACGTTGTTATCGCCCTGTATATTTTACATGCACTTTCACTGCTGCACTTGGATTCCCATCACAAACCTGCCCATGGATGAATATTGTATACTAGTTTTTGTCCACGGCTTCGCACGCGTATAGTATTACAAACCTTCCCCTTGAATCACTCTATCTAATAAATAAACTCAACCAAAATCTGTTGCGTAATTTTAAAGACACACAGACGGCGGAAAGCGACTTTGTTTTATACTATGTAGTGATGAATAAAGCTCTCACTGTTATTACTCGTAGGAGATTATTTAGCGCCATTAATTTAGGAATTATCATTAATGAGCAAAGAATTTACGTTTACTTTTACTTCCTCTATTAGCTTAACTTTCTAAGGTATTTAGTAAGTGGTACAATAAAGAGGGTCAATTGTCCCGAAACTCACGAATGAGTATCATACTTATGTCATCAGTAAAGACCTGACAGCGATGAGCTCAATGACTGAAACATTAAAATAAAATAAAAATGCAAATCACTTAAGGGTATTACATTGCTCAATGACCTTGGAGAATCTGTCACTAAGAAAGTCATTATTTTTTAGCGCCACCTATTATCATACGTACGTCTCATAATTTCTTGCATATTGTAAAGTACCAAAGATTAAACAAGAGTCAGATGTGTCACAATGATTTAGTTGTTTTTACCTATTTCATTTATTTTATATAATAACACTTATTTAGCATATTTTATAGAATTATATAGCATTACATTGGTATTAAAAAGAATTAGGATGATCTTGTGATTTTAGCTATTTGCAGCAATACTGATAGATTTAATTGTTGACGTACAAAAAGTAATTTCTGTGATTCTATTTCGAATAAAAATTTTGTCATTTCATTTAATTTTCAATAGCCCTATTGCTGCATTGCCGCCGAAACGGGGCGGAACTACTAGAGATCTCCATTGTTTAGGTGATATGAAAGCTATACACAGGCGTCGCTAGAAGTATGGCGTTGTATGGGGCGATAATCTGGGCAGACAGGCTCTCTAGTGCCAACGGTCTAGCTGCTAAGGCTACAAAAAGTGGTGGCAACCGCATAGGTCGGGCCTACGCTACTGTAGATTAGGCGGTGGCATGCGTACTGACAGGCACCCCTACATGTGAAATGAACGCCAAGATCCAGGTGGAGTTATACTGGGAGATGCAGCGGAGGATGACGTTAGGAGAAAGACCCGCTTCTAGAGAAATGAGGGCGATCCGAATGCTAGCCCTTGACAGGCTCAAGGAGAGGTGAAAAGTTGAGCTGGAAAACTTCCCATATGGCGTAAGGACCATTAGGGCGCTAATCCCATCTCTTGGATGGAAAACTGGATGGACAGGAGTTATGGCCAACTAACGTTCAGGATGACGCAGGTAATGACTGGACCCGGGTTTTTGACGCTTACCTGCACAAAATAGAACGGGAGACAGCTCCGATATGCCACGAGTGTGGGGAGCCGGGTGACACGGCTCAACAAACTGTGGCAGACTATACTAAATGGACCATTGAAGGAAGGAAGACGAAGGAAGGGAGGCCACCGAGAAAGAGTCAAAAGGCTCGAGCTGATGCGCCTCTCCATCGGAGAAGACGAAGATGCAGGCGTCGCAAACAAAATGCCCGTCAATTGCACTGAAAGTTCTGTAAGGCAAAACCGGGGGGCCTCGTAGTAGAATCACTCGATCCCATGGCGCTCCCAATAACGGCGAGATGGACGAGCCGCAAGGTTTACTGAAAACTGGCACCCGGCCGGGGGTCGCACACTCCTCGGGGCTCTCTCCCTGAGGTGATGCGTAACGTATTGCTCTGTGTAAAAAAAGAGGTGAGTAAGCAATGCTATCGTTCCCGAAGATGCTGTCATCTTGACGTGGTTGGGGGGCTTGCGTGCTTCTGTGATCCCCAAGGGTATGCCGAACAGGGCACAGTGACAGGTTTAAGGGAGGAGCCAGACTAAGACAGACCCGAAGGTGGAGAAGTTTGGCCTCTTCGCCGAGGCCAGCCTGTCGCGGGAGTGATCCTAAATCCTAAGGAGTGCACATCCGGAATTCTCCAATTACAGCGACTCAAGGCACACGCAGGGGTTTAGTCGGTATTACACTATGTCGAACCCGAGAGAAGTCTAGGGGCTACCCGGGCTTCTAGGTACATACTTAAATGTATTCCCCAGCGTAAACAACAAAAGTGAGCTGTACTATGCTGTCGAGTTCCATGCAGTTTGTGAGTGGCCCATTGCCGGAGGCTATTGCCACTGACATTTACAGCTACATATAGACTTGACGTTTAGCAAACGTACCGTACTAACACCTTCAAACATACCTAGGGATTGGACACTGTCGATAACGAATTGTCGACATGCAATAGTATATTATGATATATGGCAATTAAATGACATTATTTCATGAAGAACGATTTGGGGCCAAAGGGGAGCGCGGGCGCTATACTCGTCATGCAATAATAGCGATTTCACTCCCTCGTGTCGTTTACTATTTTTGGCACGAGTGCGATAAGTCCGCCAACCCGTGAAACAATATAGATAATATCTAATATTATGTAGCAAAGAAAATTTAAGGCACAATAGTATATATTCCCCTACTCCCCACCATGCGGTATATTATTGCTTTAAACAATATAAACACGCATATACCTAAGCACGCAGGATTCTGTAGCCCAGGGGACAAATGCATTCTTTAAAATAAAATATTTTTATGAACTATGGGAACAATTTTAATAATAATATATACAATAATAATATTAAATTATTGACAACTCAAATTATAACAAAAACACTAATATTTTGTTGCTGTACACAAAAACTTTTTTATATTTAATAGGACAAAACAAACAATTGGAGTCATTTAGTGACTACCTACACCCATTTGGATGTTCCAAATGGTTAATAGATCTGT
The DNA here is from genome assembly GCA_001625245.1 of Calycopis cecrops. Taxonomy (NCBI): domain Eukaryota; kingdom Metazoa; phylum Arthropoda; class Insecta; order Lepidoptera; family Lycaenidae; genus Calycopis; species Calycopis cecrops. Next base: position 112,618 of record LUGF01041617.1, read on the forward strand.
CAAGAAAAATATTGAAAAGAAAATTTATATGACAAATAATTTTTAAACAATTTGATAACTTTTTATAAAAGCATAATTTTCAAAGAAAACAATTTAGATTTTTTTGACGTACTCCATTTCGAATACATTATTTTATAAATAATATTATGGCTATACAAATAACTGACCGGCTGGCAAAGTGGTAATAGCTCAAATTAGCCATCCATGTCGTGCCAGACGTCACTGGTTGGAATTCCGCCCAGGTCATGGACTTTCATGTTGGTATTATTTATTTATCTATCTATATATATAAAACTCAAACGTGACATAGCCAGCTATCAACGCACAGCCCAAACCACTGAACGGATCAAGCTGAAATTTGGCATTCAGGTAGATGTTACGACGTAAGCATCCGCTAAGAAAGGATTTTTAGAAATTCAACCCCTAAGGTGGTGAAATAGGGTGTTGAAGTTTATATGGATTTCGCGGTTGAAACAGCGGGGCACAGCTAGTATTTGTATAAAATCTCTAAAATAATATATAGAATTTCTAAAATTTAGATAAATTAATGAATATAGTTACGTTGGATTATTTATGTCATTAAGAAGACAAACGAGCAGTCGGAATGCCTACCGACGCCCATAGACATCCCCATAGAGGTTAATAAATGTATTGTCACGTGGAAATCTAGTATTTGAAAAAAAATGTAACAAATGAATACCTATGAAATTAAAAGAAAATACTATATCAATACATTTTACTATATTCAGAGTGTAAAGTATTCGTCATTATAATATTAAATGTAATAATATAATGTCGTACAAGAGCGGGTGAACGTGCTCCCCTACATAGACTAGCTAAAATTTATAATAATATTTTTTCTAAAATAGATATATTTGCACTCAAAAGTGATGTGTTTAAAAAACAAATTTTAAACGACTTACTTAAGTACCAATGCGCATAATCTACCTATTTTGATATATGTCTACTAACCTTGATATCTCAATTGTGTTGTGTATATAATGTTTTTTTTTGTTGTAATCCGTGAAAACGCTGTTGAGTGTACACTAACATAGCTTATAAGTAATTTCAAATTGTAATTTTCGTGTATACTTGTTTGTTTTCCAAATAAATAAAATAAAATAAAATAAATAATACAATCTCATTAATTATTATCAATCCCCGCGCCAGTTTAAAGTATCGATATTACGCGTATTTTACAAAGCACATCATTTGTTCTCCTATACCTACTATGAAAATGCATTGCAGTTTTACGGCTTTTTATGACGTTACTACTTACATTGCGTGTTCCGAATGGACTGGACATAATATGGGGCAATACTTAACAAGCAATGCATCATATTTAAAACGTTTGATCTATTTGCAAATTAAGATGACATTTTTGTTCTATTTTTTTAGTTTTTAATTGAAAATACATTAAATGTAATTTACTGGCCGATGGTATGTGACGCCACAATACTTGTAGTTCTTTAATCTACTTCTATTTTTACATACAACCACTGAACAGCTAGACATTTTGGAAAATATATGAAAATGTCACATCTACGCTTGTCAATTAAATACTAAGAATCGTTGAGAACAAATTTGAACGATGCTGATCTTTTGGCAATAAATTACCACGCCGGCCATGCCGTTATAGCCTCTCTATTCTTTCTTAATATCTCTATGGTTTTAGGTAATAATTAATATCTTTTAAAAGTCTGTAAAGTCTAAATAGCGGGAACAGCTTGGTTTGTCATTTAGTGGAACTATTATTTCCGGATTATGTAGTATGGGCTTGGCGCTTTCTGCACTGGTATTTTCTTCAGGCGTATTTACTCTGTATGGCTTTTTCCTCTCTTGCTTGTTTTTTATCGCTTCTAATATATATGGTGGGTTTTTAATTTCCATACTACGAGTATGCCTCGGATCTAATAGTTCTGGCAAAATACAATTTAAATAGAAGGTACATAATTTTGTTTTCATTTTAATTTCAAAAAATTCATCATCTCTAATTATGGTTTCTATTTTTAGAGGTTTTGTTTCACTATACCATACCCCAAATAAACACCTTGCTTTTCGAGTAATATGCAATTGCCCTTGTATTTGATAATACCAATTATGGGCCTTATTTATTTGCAAAATGCCTAATTTATCTTTTACCCAAAAATTAACTTTTTTTTTAGCTAGGGCTTCTTCTAATCCTATCTTAAACGCCGATATAGGACATTTAACCTCAACTATTGCATCTTCCCCAAGAAGCCCATCTGGTGTAGCTCCTAAATATGGAATGTCGGGATCAATAAAAAGCCCACATGGGCTTATTTCTATATTTTCCTGTTTTGATAGCTGATCCAGTGCCTTTTTTTCATAATCTTTTCCATGTTGTAAAGGCGCAGCGTTGATATTAATTTTATATAATAATTGCTTGACAATAGTAGCGCAACTAGTGTCAGGTCTCATTTTAATAATTTTACCAAAATTTGATGCAGTCAATAAGGAGCGTCGGAGTTCGAGCCACTCGCTTGATTCACTTTGCAAAATTGTGTTTCTTTCAATGTATTTTCTTTCTTCCTCAGATTTTTCTAAGCTAGTTATAAAATTCTTCTTCATCAGTTCTAGAATGGCGTTACTTACATCGGGCTTAATGCTTTCGTCCCCATAATCTTTATTCAATTGAGATGCTTGAATTTGTTGTTTTTTTTTATAATGACTACGTTTTGAAATTTTTTTCTTTTTACTATACTTTTTGTCCAAATAGATCATTTTACCCTTAGGACTTTGCCCAACGATTGTTTTATATAAAATAGTAACCGGTTTCCTTTTTGTGTTAAAAGTAACAGCAGACGCTGAACACCGAGTTATGTATCCCCGACGGCATGAGTAATTTACTCTTTTTCCACCCACAAATTTGGCAACCAGGCTGTGAAAACTTTCCACTATATTACTGTCTACATCATGAATAAGACTTCTGGAATGCCCGGCAATGTGATTAATTAAAAAACATATTTTATGCCATAACGAACTTGTAAAAAATGTATGTGGTATATTTTCTACATTGTGCGGACCATTACAAAAATAACTTTTACATTTGGTATGGTTACCGAAAGCATGTAAATGGACAGTCTGGATGTCCTCAAAAAGCTTATGAGTGCCAAAATCTAAATATTCTGATGAACCTTTGTATTTTTTGCTGCATTTTCGTATTGTTGACCTTATACTCAAGATGCGTTGTTTTGTGATTAATTTTCTAAACATTATAGGATATTTAGTTTCAGTAGTTAAGTTTTCTAGTTTGTTGCACAAGTTTCTTAGAAGGTGGTTTCTACATTCTACCTTTTCAACGGTATAGTCAGGATATGGCCTTGCTTCCAAAATTTTGGCATATGTGCTTGAGTCTCCATCCGATATAAGTCGACCATAGATGAGACCATACATTTGTATAGATGATTTAAAACCTTCTACTATTATTGTAGATTCCATTGCTGCCGATGATCCGGAGAAGTTTTTAAAACACTGGTGGTTTCGTGAACATTTAAATTTAATGAGATCTTGCGCACATTTGCTGCAATATTTATTTTTAATTCCAAGGTATAAAATTTGTTTTGTTTCCCTACCAATTATGGCTGCAGCACCTGACAGAGCTGAAAAATTCTTTTTATAGGATCTCTTACTCCAGCATCCATCTACAATTACATCTATGATGGGAATACCATTTTTGCTCACGCGACCTTTTTCAGTAGCAATTTGTTTTTCTCGCTCAGCGGCTTCATTCATAGAATGAGTAAGAGCTTTCTCCCAGGCATTGGAAACAATATCATGTCGCTTTTGGTAGACTGGCTCCGTTATCACAGGTAAGTCAAGTGCTGATAGGAATTCTTCCAACTGTGAATACCCTATACCAACTGAAACTGCCCCCGCGACCGCCGCTGTATTGATATCTAAGTCGCCAGGCATATTAAAAATGTTAAACTTCTCCTTACACATCATGCATTCTATGGTAAACTTAGAAGCGAGTCCGACACGTTTTTCTGCTGTTAGTTTTAAACTTCGTATGCCGCAATTAAAAACTCCATGGGAGGCTATTTCTTGCAATTTTGAAAAAAAGTAAGCAATATCAATAACTCTTCTACCAGATATAATTTTTGTTGTAGCCTGTAAGTCTTCTTCTTCAATATTTAAATATGGTAAATTGTCATCTTGTTCAACCTAAAAGAAAAAAACATAATTATAGGGTTACTTTTTGGCCAACGGCCAAATTTTACAATAAGGAAGTAAACATCATTCCAAGGGTGTGTTTTAAATTTTATCGCCTAATTGTAATATTTTGTTAAATAAAAATAGGTTTTAAATGGTCCTTAAAAATACATCGATCGTTGTTCGCACACGAAACGTATCGACTTCAAGGTCAGTGACGCTGTCTCACGAGTCAGATGCCACGTGGTGATGAGCAAGAAATATGCTTAGAACATGGGACAAAGTTACTGTACCCATTTTTTTTTATTTCACATTCCAGTCAATTTTCAGATATTGAAAGAAAAAATTACCGGTATGGTTTGCTCTATCACCTCATCGACTACCATAGGAGACAGGTCATAAGGCTCAGGTGCTAGTGCCTCGTCTATATCTGTTCTGGCTGAAGGCTCAAGCTCCTGATTTAGTAACAGAGAGTTTTGCTTCTTCAATTGCCTGAAAATATAAAATATATCCATAAGGTTGATGAAATTAAACAACCGAAAAGGATAGCAACGCATTTACATAATCTCTGGTTGCGAGGATGCTTATGGGCGTTGGTAGTCATCAAAAGATTGTTCGTTGGCTCCCTTATACTATCAACAAAATATCATCAGTATCTCCAAAAGAAGTGCAATCAAAAGAAAAATATCTCTAAAGTGATAAAAATTACACGTGAAAGGTAACAAAGCAAATCAAATTTAGCGTATAGGTACAAACTTACTTACCAATACTCTTGTAAATCTTGACCACGCTTCACTTTACCTTTATTTCTATATTTTGGCATAATCGGGCTTAATCTTTGACAAGTTTAAAAAAATAAAATATAATTTATACTCCTATACATATACTTACAAACTTAATTTCTACGTCGCATTTATGTTAGTGTTATTTAAAATATTGTTTCATTCATAAAATTTAAAACAATCAAACTTTTCTAATTTATTTTGAAGAAAAAACGCATGTACATCCACTCGCCACAAGCGCCGCAGCGACTTTGAAATGACATCTCCCAATTGTCATCAACGGCCATTGCGGGGGTGCTTCTGGTGGGGTTATAGTGAAATTTCTTATTTTTCATGTTTATTTAAAAATAAGATAAGAAATTTAAAATATAAACAATACGGATTGTTAAATAACTAATCACAAATTTTTTGACATAAATATCATGTCGGAATATTAAGCCGTTCTCGAGAGAAAATGCAATATATCCAAAAAAATTACGATTTACATCAATTATTTAAAAAAAATTGGGCCTATTAAGAAAAAATATAAACAATACAATTTATTAATGATTAATTGAAATATAACATATATTTTTTTATACTATAAATACATGTACGGATTCGTCAAGAAAATTCTTTGAACCTAGGGCTTTTTT
>LUGF01041617.1:118707-141816 GCA_001625245.1 Calycopis cecrops
GATTATTTAGCGCCATTAATTTAGGAATTATCATTAATGAGCAAAGAATTTACGTTTACTTTTACTTCCTCTATTAGCTTCACTTTCTAAGGTATTTAGTAAGTGATACAATAAAGAGGGTCAATTGTCCCGAAACTCACGAATGAGTATCATACTTATGTCATCAGTAAAGACCTGACAGCGATGAGCTCAATGATTGAAACATTAAAATAAAATAAAAATGCAAATCACTTAAAGCATTTTTAATAAACAATAACCCCCTTATTAATAAACATGGAATAACTTTATCTAAGTTATAACCTATTAATACACTGACATCTGTCAAATTCCATACTTTTTAAGTGTTTTTTATTATGGAATTTGACAGATGTCAGTTTATTACTAGGTTATTACTTGGATAAAGTTATTCTATGTTTATTACTAAGGGGGAAGTAGATTAACTTTACTCCAAGTATTAAACTAGTGTCTGTCAAATTAAATGTCAAATTCCATAATTTATTAACAAGGAACTTGACAGATTCTAGTTTAATACTTGGAGTAAAGTTAATCTATGTTTATTAATGAGGGGTTAAGGTTTAACGCATCTTTGTACGCGATTTTAATTACAAACGCGCCTGCGAAAGATCCCGTGTCGCTTGGTCTTGAATCACCGAATTGTCAGATGTGAACTCGTACCATGTGCAAACGCACACGCACACACGCACGCACGCACGTGCGGCGTGCGTCACGGCCCGCGTCCTGCGTCTGTCTCGTCCTTGGGAAGTGCACATCTTACTACCAGCTGCAGCTAGCTGGCTATTACTTATCATAAGTCCGTCGGCATCTGTTTTGGAGGTTTCTGGTAGATCAGATCCGGCGCGGTCATGTACGGGGTCTCCGGTGGAGGGAACGTGGACAACGCGTGTGCGGAACAATAATTCAGATGTCCAAGAGTGTCGGTACTCACTAAAAGGCTCTACTGCTCATTTGCTCCCTTAAATATACACAGGCGTGGTGACGACGGGCGTTATAGCCGTCACTATGACGCCCGTGAAAGAAATGAAAGCCTTGGGGACAAAGAGCAAGAAGTAAGTTGGTTTCATTTATAGATGCTGATGTAGCTGATGATGAACAGTAGAAAACGGTGGTATTTTATGTAACTTAAATGTATAAATTAGTGTCAGTAGTGTAAAGAAGAACTATTTAGTAATAAGTTTTAGAAAAAAAATTGTCCCAATCTGGTACAAGAAGAATCCAAAGGTACGATCGCCTCACTTTTGGCCTAACATAAGCCTCTCATCTCATCACCAAATCCTTCTCATAGAGTTAAAAAACCTAACTTTATTTACCTACGATGACGGTGAAACATATCAAATGATATTACTCATTCCATTCCGTGAACCGAAGTTCTGTTGCCAAATAGTTTCGACTTACCTGTAACAAAAGGAATATAACAATTAACAAAAACATAGCCACCATTGTTCAAACACCACATATTATTGTATAGCTCAAGTCAAGACAGTTTGTGTACATTTAGGCGGAGCCAGTAACTTTTTTTACATATAGTAATAATGTCGTCCTAGCCGATTTCGGCTACGCGCGGCGGCCGTCTATATAGACGAGAAATCTGCGCGCAAACACAACGGCACCCTATTCCTTCATTCTCATATTCCGCTGGGCGACCGGAAAGATATCAGGCAGACCGACGGCATAACGTGCTCTCCGTCGCACGGGGGTGTAACACCGCCAACTTCCTGACTCCGGACTGTTATTAGAAATTGAAAAACTCCAATAACAATTTTTAGACCCGGGTTTCGAAACCGGGACCTCACGTCTGTGTTTGAACACGCTTACCACTAGACCACAAGGCAGTAAAATGGGACAGAAAACGGGCAAGACCGAAAAGAAGGCGTAGGACTTAAAATTGTGTCAGTAGTTAATGGCGTTACGATGGTGGCCACGGGAGGTGCTTTACGACCACAAGAGTTGGCGCGCCGCCCAATGGGCTGCGGCGGCGGCCTCCAACGAAAACAATCTCGGAAGAAACATCACACTATTTACACATCTCCGAATTAACATAATTACAGACGGACGGGGAGATTTTATAACAATGCATACGTGAATCACGTAACTTAGGAAAGTTAAGAACAATTTGATAGTAATTACTGTAGTAGGAATACAGCAAATAGTGTGGATTTAGGATTTAGGTCTTGGCACTGAGAACATAACAATAACATAACAATTGGAGATTTCGAAGATCGTGAAATTGGACAAGGAATCTCTCCTCTCCAAGCTATCGCTAATATCAACCAGTTATGACGGTTCACTATTCTCCAATATCGATTTTTATGATGCGTCTGTTACATACACATGCACAAGTGGAAGTAGAACAAGTCTGACAGATCAGGACAGCTGATGCCTAAGTGCCTTTACTGGTAATCCGCAGCTCCTAAATGCACGGTGATACATGCTTGTAGCTGTCACTAAGACATGGTCGTAATGTCAGACATCCCTCTCTCTCTTGTCATCTGTACCTAACCATAGACATCATCTATGGTATGAATACTCAGTGTACGGTCTATGACTAAACATAAACAACCAATATACTAAACAGCGTCTCTCTGAAGCATCATAAGCGCACGGTCGAGTAAATTGCTAGCTCATCAGCCACGTGCTAAATTCTACCAAAGCTATAACCCTACACGTGATTACATATCAACCCCAGTATGTATGAGGTAGTGCCACGCTGCATAGCAGCGAAAAGTGGTCGGGATGACCAAGGAGGTACATGCCTACACAATGCTGTCGAGTTTCGTGCGGTGTTCAAGTAGCCGGAGGCCAACGGAGGGAGGAAGAAGAAGGATACACACAAAAATAACATAATTTGTTTTCTTTATTAACATATTTCAAGTTTCCAACAATTTGCTAGTAATCGACATACAAAAATCGGGTAGGAGTCCAGCAAATAGGTATCCATACAGAGAACTCTTATTGGCGATTATTTCCTCGCTGGCTCACCGCCACGTGTTCATACCACCAAAGCCACAAGCCCGCACGTAATCACACAGAGCCCGTGCACTTCAGCAATCACTCTACTGTACAACATCAATCAACGCACGTGTATTATTACACAGATAACACAATGGCCCAGCGCCGATCACCGCACACGTCAGTTGCGACACCTGACGTGTGCCCAGGCGTGGGCGTGGGCGGCGGATATTTGGGACGGTAGGCTCCACAGGCCTTATGCAACACTTTGCACCCGCCCACTGACGCAGGGGTTCCCAAACTGTTCGTAGGGCATTCGGGCAGCTATAAAACTTCATAAACATCAAATCATAATCAGCCAGAAGTCCACTGCTGGACATAGGCCTGCCCCATGGAGCCACTCGCAACCAGCGGCTCCCGGGTCATCAGTCCACCGGGTTGTAGGTCCATCGTTCTCTCTCTCTCTTCTCTCCGTGTTGCGATGCGAAGCCGCCACTCGAGAACCTCCTTAGATCAGACTTGCCCGACTTATTTAACTAGCTAAACAAATTAGGTACGTATTTATAGTTTTTACTTTGAAAATTGTCTCAACTCGAATTGAGTATATCGTAAATTTACATTCTCGACGACTTAGCAAATACTTACTTTAGTCACAGTATTCAGTTCATAACTAATTAGTTGTTTACAACTAGTGTGTAGTGGTTTTAAACAACACTCATATTTCGTCGCGTTATAGTCGAGGGAGTGTAATTTGAGTCGCATCAAATCAAATGTTGTTTGTTCATTTTGGATGCTTCTGCTCTTTACAATACTCTAAAATATATTTAACAATATTTTTATTTAAAGACTGAAAAAAAATTTAAATGATGCTTTTTCTTAAAAAATATAATGGTGTTAGTTACATAAATATATTATGAAGAAAAAACTACACGATTGCTAGGTTTTTGTTTCTCTTGGCTTGGCAACTACTCGCGACGCCCGGCCCTAGAGAGACGCGGCCCCAACTTTGACCAGCTCTGCCCTAACGGGAACCGTAACACGACCATTGTCACGGGTTTTCTCGGACTCGCCTCTTATCGCCTAATTGAGTTGTCTCACGGACAATGGGGTTTGATGGCGACGCTATATGCAATATAATTCGCGCCCGCTAACGGTTATTTAAATCAAACTCCACGTTCTCGTTAACAAACGGCTGGCTTAATACGCAGATGTGTATCCATTCGATACTGCGCAACCAACCTTTGTCTCCAGAATTTCTAGAAAATCAGAGATATTATATCTCTTTTCTAGTAGGAAGCCATAAAGCATACGACCTAGGGATCTTCAAGAAACGAGCTCACTCTTCTCTTAAAGGTTGGCAACGCATCTGTTAGACCTCTGGTGTTGCGGATGTCTGTGGGCGTTCCATTAGGTGGCCCAACTGCCCGTTTGCCTTCTATGCTATAAGAAAAACAAGTAGTCGAAATCTTTGGATGATTGACGACCAAAGACGTCTACATAATTGTTATACAGACGTGTGAATCTACTTCCCTCCCTTCCGATGGCCGAACGGAAACCGCACGAAACGTGAGAGTGTAGCTGTCACTTCAAGCCGGTAGCATGCACTACACGCCGGCATACACTATACCCAGCCGATACGGATGCGCCATCGATCCAACCAGAAGTGGCAGCGAAAAGTAAAAGTTGGATGCGGCAATTACAGTAATTGTATGCCGGCGGCAAAAAGTGGCGTCGGGAATGACTTGATGCCTTCCTCCATCGCTTCCGACACGACATGACGTGACGCGCCCGCGCGCCGAGGTGAAAGGTTACGTGCATTGTTAGTTACGTCGAGTTACGTCGGCAGGCTGTACCTACTGTGAAATGTACATTCTACCATCCTATCCTACTAATATTATAAATGTGAAAGTTTGTATGTTTGTTTGATACTCCTTCACGCAAAAACCGATTTTCATGAAATTTGGCACACACATAGAGAGTAACTTGGATTACCACATAGGATAGTTTTTTCCCCGAAAAAATGTTCCTATGGGATGTCAAGGGATGATTTCCTATTTTCCACGGAATCGAAATTTACGAGGGTAAAATCGCGCAGCGCAGCTAGTTATATTATAAAAAAGGTCATAATTCATCTATATGCTAATCTAACGCGGTAACAGAATGACAGAAATTTGCAAGGCCGATAAGAATGAGCATGTCAGGAATAGCAGGCTGGCAAAATCTTGACTATGTTGAATGAACATGAAAATGAAAGTGTATTTTTCAGAGGTCTAACTTGGCCATAACTGAGGTACCTCCGCAAGCGAGCAGCCGCACAATAAACCCGTCCACCATGTCACAGCCAGTGATTGTAATTTTTTTTTTATGGTAAAGGAGGGCAAACGAGCAGTTGTAGCCATTTTCATGACTATCGACGCCCATAGACATCTGTATAGACTACAGATGCGCTGCCCCCCTTTCTCCTCCCACCTCCGTGGACCACCGGCTACTTACACACCGCACGAAACGCGACAGCTCAGCTGTCACTTCACGCCGCGCCGGTCTCGTGTAAACGAGAGATACCTCCCCGGTCGTGCCGGCCCAATTCGGCTGCATGCAAGCATGCAGCGTGGCACTACCTCTTACTAAAATTGTAATTCGCAGTGAGTTACGCTAATATGGTGTATATTAGCATAGGGCGTTGCCCCGACCCTGCGCGCTCAATTGTGTCGCGCCTGTGACAGATAGCGCGCCGCACTCGGTGTCACAGCGAGCACAGTGACGAGATCGTTTGTGGCACGTGGCATGGTCTAGTGGAGATATGCTCAGCAGCATGAGGACCCGACTTCGAGTTTGTTCCGGGGTTTTGACCTGAATCAGAATATCGTCGCTATTACATCTCCCGCTCGGGCGGTGACGGAAGGTTTGTCCTGATTGCACCCGATGTGACGGATCAGTCACATCTGAATGGATCTCAATTTACGTTGTGTCTTGTTTATGTATTTTACCAAACATGAAATTGAAAATAAAACGCGACTGTTTAAAATGTTTTTTTTTAGCGCGAGAAAAGCATTTACGCCGCATCGGCATAAATGAATAGAATAGAATAGAATAGAAATAAAATAATATAGAAATAAAATAAAAATAAATGCTTTCCTTGTTGTTTCGTGCGGTGTGTTAGTAGCCGGTGGCCCATGGCTGCTCGTTTGCCCTATATCATAAAAAAGATCTGCACACCCTGGCGGGGCTACCTACCAGTGAAGGGATTCTGAACTCCTTAGTGGAAGAACCCTACCCCACTAAAACCTCACGGAAGCCCTCAGCCGCCTTAGAAGGGTGAGATGACCCCGGATCTGTTAACAACTGGGCCACATAATATACTTTAACGCAACCAGATACTGGTCCACAGTTGCGTTTACAAAAATAATGTAACGATAATATCTTACGACTAAGTCGTGCAGGCTCCAGCAGGATCATCACAGTACTACAAGGGTACATAAACACGTAAATGTGCTCGAGTAACACCCCCCTCCCACTGGCGCAATCGGGTAATAAATAAATCTCAAAAAACAGCATCGTAAATCTCAGAAAACGAAACACTCGTAAGGAATTCGAAAGAAGTGTGTAACAAACTTTTCGAAGAACATCTTTAATTCAGTAATTCATAGTCTGTCGTGATCTTGGGTTCCGTACACTCAAATAAAATACGGAACGCTTATTGGACCTCTTTGTTGTCAGATAAAGAAAGCAAAATGGTAATATTTAGTTTGACAAAAAAAAATACAAACTTACGAGTGTATATTTTGTTGTCATTTCATAGGTACAAAATAAGTTAATGCGCTCGCAAACTTAAATTTGTCAAGCTATACAAGTTGTCATGCATATCTCCCGTTGGAATGGAAATATACGAAAAAATAAGGGGAAAATCAACAGTGTAACGAATAGCAAAAATTTTCCTTATCTGTTTGTTATACGGCTCAGAAACCAACATCTGAATGATAGTTTCAAGAGCTTCCTTGTTCATCGCCCAAGCAAACGAGACTGGAACATTCGAGGAGTTGGCTCACACCGCCCACGGTGAGCAGTCTGTTCATGTTTATGTTCAACATGAGACGGGAGATTTGCGACACTTGCAGCCAGTTCGAAAGGCCTTGGCCCAGCAGTGGACGTGCTGGCCTATAATGATGAGAAGAACACATTCTCCTGCTGCTAGAGGTAGCTGATGTCGTATCCTAGTCATATGGGATTGATCCTACACCATTTCAACCATTTCTTTTCCACAGAAAAATACAGTTTACAAAAGAAATTGAAGAACTGTCCCCTGGCGCTTCACCTATCTTTTGATGACAAATATTTTTTTTATTCAGAGTTTGATTTTTCGAAACCATACAACATATATAAAAGTACTAAATATAAAACCAGTTAAACTAATTCTGTCGCAGTACATCGTAATTGTAAATTCACGAAACCACTCTGGAGCTACCAACACCAGGCGTCACTAAGGGCGACAACATACAAGATACTTTTAAGGCCTGCGCAAACGAGGGATTATCGAGGGTCCGCGGACTTTTTTGTCCGCATATAACTGTATGGAGTAACGCAAACGAGGGATTAAAAGTACATTATTGTACTTTGCATACATTTTGTACACAAAAATCCCTCGTCTGCTCAGGCCTTTAGCATCGGCGATCAGCGATTTAGACGCTTTTTAGAAACTGAATGCAGCGACGAGACGCTCCCGAGCGCACACTTAAAAACGCGGGACGCGGCGATTTAGTCCCAAAGCGACTAGGACTGTTACTTATCGAGCATCGGAGTAGTTGCTAAATCGTGATGCAGCATCGATGCAGTCGCAATATCGCCGATCGCCGCTGCTAAATGTATCGTGTGTGACGCCCTAAGGCTCAATTCACACCAAAAGCGCGGCGAAGGGCAGCGCAGCGGAGCGCACTTTCAGTGTCATATGAATTTAAACTTTATTTTCATTATTATAGTACTTATTATCGAATTCTCGCGACTTCCGCGCGGATTCCAGCGACTGCTCGAGCATTAGCGGGAATCCGCGCGTCTCGTTCGAGTTTCTCATGCGATAATAAGTATTATTGTAATTATTATAAAGTTGAAATTCATATGACACATAAACTGCGCTCCGCTTCGCTACCCTTCGCCGCGCTTTTGGTGTGAATTTACCCTAACGCGTAAAGTCGCGGCATTCCGCTAGCGAAGCCCTTGGCGCACTGTGATGCAAGTGCGGGGGCGCGCGGCGCCAGCGCCCACGTGCTAGCGCGTCGCTAACGGGCTCGGCGCCGCACCTGGCCGCGGTCGTACGCTACTGACGACTATAACATAATTATATACCTACGCTATTAATAGCTGTAATAAAACTGCAACTGGTTTTTGTCTTTACTTATAAAATATTTATATATAACTACTATAGCTACGTTCCGCGGTTTTATCCTCGTAAGTTTCAGTACCACAGGAATGTCCCGTTACAATATTGATTATTAACTGTAAGTGCACAAAAAAAATTTGTGAAATCGTTAATCACAAGATATAAAAACACGGTGACACCAGATTTTCAAACTCACTTTAACATTGCGATTGAATGAACTATGTATATGAATGATGTTGTAAAATAGTATGTGTGTTGATAAATGAGTGATCATCAAGGCTGGCGTTTGAACGAATGTGTTCTACAGGGGACGGATAAAGGCACAAAAGGGACAAAGAAAACCTTTGCTACAAGGACAATATCCAAGTCAATTTGAAATAGAAAACACAATAGATGCAGTGATAATTCATCGAGTAGCCCCGACATGCCCACAGATAAATAAAGAGTATTTGAAAAACAGAAATAGTGATTTTCAGTTGTACTTCATTCCTATACATAGACAGAACCTTAAAGAGTCAGAATATAGAACGAAGGTTCAATATTAATGTTAAGTATTAACTGAAGAAAACGTAGGTAATTGTGTCCCGGTTTTTTACTTTTTTAGCGACGTTTAGACAGAAATATAGAGTTCGCATCAGTACCTATAGATGGTATACGCATGCTATACGTAGCATTGAAAAGCGAAGCTACGGTAACTTATGGCAGCTGCAAAGTTAGCGTAGCTCCACATATAGTATTCAAAGTTCTAAGTTTCCTTCTATCGGCAATTCCCATATTCGGCATAGCAAATTAAAAACAGAGCCATGTGAAGGAAGCAAGGCAGGTATGTAGGGATCTCTAGGTACATGAGAGAACTGACGAGAAGACACGTCCTTGCTGTACGGAGCAAACCAACAGTTGTCCTCAAAATCGTAAAAAATTTCCTTTGATAATATTGAAAATTAGGTTCACATTAGGCGTGTGTACTGTTGTCGTATATCCAACAATATTGTATTACATTTGTGGTAAAACGCTCTCAAATAGGTCACTGGGGAGTTAGCAGCTACCGGCACAAACCGAACGTAACAAAATACGCTGAGACAGGATGGCTTATAAGTTATAACTCTGATACTGCAGCTGGGGAAATAGTTTTAGTTCCATTATTTTGAGGATTATTAGCAGGTACTTTAGTCCTCAAAATGGCTTAACTCTTTTGAATGCCAATGTCATCATAAATTCGCTTAAGTAGCATGGAGCATTAAAGCACTATTTTGATATATGACTTATAAAATTAATAAGAATAAAAACTATTATATTTATTTATTATATATATTTTTCAAATAAATCATTCGAAACTTATTTTTTGTTGTGATGATGATTTTTTAAGCAAAATTATATAAAACTAGCTGTGTTCGGCGGTTTCACTGACTGACAATCAGTGAAATTACTTTCTCGATTTTTTTCGAGGAAAACCGTTCCGTGTATTTAATCTATACCTACAAATAATATATGTATTGTTAATTATACTGCACATTTGCATCTGGGTAAGCGTTCTGTATTTAAAAGTATAAACATTGCAATTATAACAAAATACAATTGATAATTGCGACGATTTTTATACTTTTCATTTAAAATTTGCGCTAATATGAAAATGATATTTTGCATGAAATATAAAACAAGTCTGTAGGAAGTGGTTGGTTGGTATTTACTTATCCGTTATCACACGGTATTATATTATCGTTTACATATCCCTGATAACATACAAATAAGTGTTTTACCATTACGCATATCTTTTAATACCTATTACGGTAATCGTTCAAGAAACTAACAGTACTGAGTGCGATGATATATAATTATAATCAATCACCACTAAATCCTCGATGAATATTGCGTCCAGTTTCAATAGAGCCCGCACGACCGGGGAGTTTTCGATGTCACAACACTGCCGCAAAGTGACAGCTATGCGGTCGGATTTCGTGCGGTTTGTGAATTTCCTGAATTCCTGTGCAAGGAAGGAACGTATATGCCTACGGGCGTCGGCACCTATCATCAAAAGGTTTCAACTGCTTATAGGTGAAGTTAAAGCTTAAAGAAGATATAAATAATAATACAGTACGTCATCATCGACGTCCACAACGACTTCAAATCCAGAAAGGTCCCGAGAATCGTTCCCGACTCCGGTACAAGGCGACAACGACACTCGCTAGAAGAAAGCCACTGGAGCCAGTAACTGAAGCGCCGACTACATCAGTCACAACTTGTCGGAGCCGCCGCAATGAGGAAACGAACCGACGACACTTCACTACATTACCGCGCTCGTGTTTGTCGGCGCGACTGTCACGTCACCACAACAGGATGAACCTTTGTTGTTTGTTTGAGGAAATGGAACCTGGGTGGGAGCCAATGGGTGCCATTAAACCCCTTACTACCACCGAGACCCCGCGGGTGACGTCGGGCCTCGGGGACACCTTTGTATTATATGATGACGTGGCGCGGATTTTCAGTGTCATTTCAGTTTCCCTTGATCTTTGAATTTAACAGTAGGGCGCACGTGACAATCTATACGCCATCAGCTTTTTTTTAGTATAAGGGGGCAAACGAGCAGTCGTAGTGATTATCCTGAATACCGGCATCCATATACACATCCGTATAGATATTATACGGAATATGCCCTTCTTCTTTGACGAGCCACCGCCTACTTACTCCCCGCACGAAGCGCGAGAGCGTAGCTGTCACTTCACGCCGGTGTAATGTGAGCGGGAGGTACCTCCCCGGTCCGTGACGCTGATGATGGCGAGCACGATCTCGCGCCAATCGAGATGACACACCGCAACAGGTGTCGGGCGGGGTCGACGACCGCGGCGCACACAAAAAACATAAACAAACGGACACGCGCACGGCGACCTTGTGGCCAGCGACCAGCGAAACTCCCCGCCAGCCCCTGCAGCGGCTGCGTCTATTACTTTCCACAGTTTCATGTAATGTATTGGCGCGGTCAAGTTTTTGCCTCATCATGATCGGACCATGTCCACCGGAGATCTTTTTGTAGGCATTTTTACAGAGCACCCAGGGTTACCAGATAGGAGGATTTAAAGATCTGGGCAAAATAACAAAAAAACCCGACGCGGACGTTTTGGATTATAGTAGGGGTTTTTTTTCTGAAAGAAGTTTGTCCCTGTATTTACCCTGTCTGTTTTAAATATATGTTTAGTCCGGACATTGTTTTGCGGGAATCGATATCATACAAAATGTTGGACAATCCCGACGAATCCCGCTTTTCTGGTCATCCTAAATCCACCCCAATAGGACCGGGCTCACGCAATCCGTACGAAACGCGACAGAATAGGTGTCACTTTACTGCGACATCTTGTGAATAAGAGGTTACGCCGTCGGGGTCCGAGGGCAGGGGTGAATACAGGCTTTAGCCGGGGGTGAACACAGGCTTTAGCCGAGGGTGAACACAGGCTTTAGCCGAGGGTGAACACAGGCTTTAGCCGGGGGTGAACACAGGCTTTAGCCGAGGGTGAACACAGGCTTTAGCCGGGGGTGCCTACAGGCTTTAGCCGGGGTGAATACAGGAACCCCGTCACATCAAAAGCAGTAAACAAGGTTGATCTGTCGGCTGATGATGATGACACGCGCGTCACTAGCCCACGTATACTCCACGCCAGCGCCGAGGACGCAACTGTTGCGCAAGCCGTTTAGCTTACTCATTAACTGTACTCAACATAAATCTTTTGAAATACGTCATTGCTAAAGAAATTGTTCAATATTTATACTAAATATAAATACGTAGGGTTGTCGAACCCTGTATATTTTAAAAATTAAATTACTTAATTAATATTACATATTACATTCCTTCAGAACGGATTAAGGAGAGCTGTGTGAGGAAATGTGAGAGAAGTAAAATCATTTAAAACAGTAGCCGGTTAAGCGGAACACCAGCATCATGTTCATTATAAATGAGTCAACTGACGATTGCAGTTGTCGGATTTGGTACACTAAGTTCTAATTCTGTATGTAGATGACATGATCACACATTAGGACAGGGTCCGTTAAGATACTTAAGAAGACACTTTGCTCTTCATTTTCAAGACATTAGTACTCTCGCAAACCGCAGGAATTGGACAGAAATAATAGACAAGCCGACATTTTACACTAGTATATGTAGTGTGTGGGTATGAGTTAGCGAAAGGTACTTGTCTTCGTCGCTCTTGCTCAATTGCGTACGCACTGCGCACTAGCAGTAAACAATAACAACGTGCATACAAATTTTATACTCAATTATCAATGCGGTATTAAATATTATAACGGTTTAGAATTCCTGAACAAATCCAAAAAAAAATCCAAAAAAAGTCGTCTTTAGTTTCGTAAATAACAAACAACTTACAATGTACATATAGTCTAGTCAAAACAATATATTGCAGCTGAAACTACGTTTTACTCCGATCTAGCGAGTAGCGCCAACCCTACGCGCGGAGCCTTTAACTGATAATTAGAGGGGCAAGGTTACGTCCGCTACAGACTCCATTGAGCGAGCTGAAGTGATCAGCGACGGCAACAAGCGGCCGGCTCGAGCGCACTGCTGCCAACTTTATTTAGCACAACACTACAAAATATACAATGTAAGTAAATGTACACGGTCGGCATCTCAACTGTGACACATTAAATGAGCACATAATATGAAATTGTATTTTGCGTCATTCTTATAAATTACAAATACCTTCAAATTTATGCATGTAAGGTTGAAGTTGCTTAGTTTGAAGCTATATCGCTTATAAGAATGTTTGTAAACAAAACTTTATACTGTTCTGTCTAGAGATGACTATAGACAATAAATATGTTAGTTGTATACACCGACTTTTTTTCTATTGAAGCTGTAGCTTATGCATGTTTTTATAATCCACGCGAGTGCTCCTATGACATTGATGGCAGCTGCCCACGCACCGGCCAGCGGCCATTACGGAAGATTTATGTCCCGGGGTTGGACGGCTCCAATTGTTTATTGTAATGGTAAGTTAATGCAGTCAATGTGGGATCGCCTGATCCTGTGGCGAGACTTGAGGTAAATTTTTTTGATACAAATAAAGAAGTGCGCAAGGTTATTTGTATATTTCAATACTTTTTCGAGGTTGCTTAATTTAATATTACTTTAGTAATTTAAAATTAAATTTAATATCGCGGCCATTATTGAAATAATCTTTTAAGTTGGACAACGTGATACATAATGTGACTGTGCCGTGGGCTATGATAAAATATCGAATAAATTTATAAAACAACACCAGTCAGCATTAATTACACCATTAACGCATATATTTAATTTATGTCTCAAACAGGGCACATTTCCTAATAGTTTAAAAATATCTTTAGTGCATCCAATTCACAAATCTGGAGACAGGGAACTCGTTTCAAATTACAGACCGATATCTATATTACCAGCTTTATCCAAACTTTTAGAAACAATTATTAATGTCAGGCTTATAGATTTTCTAGAAACAAATAGTATCCTATCTTCCTCGCAATACGGATTTCGATCAAAAAGATCAACCTCCGACGCAGTACATGAATTGACTGACTACATAGTTAGAAACCTTGACAAAGGTATTAAAACCATTGGTGTATTCCTAGATATAGCTAAAGCTTTTGACACTGTGTCCATTCCCATACTAATCACCAAACTGGAGCGTATTGGCATTAGAGGTACGCAGTTGGAACTCCTCTCTGATTACCTTTCAGATAGGAAACAGCGAATCAAGATTGGAGATCAAGTAAGCAGTGAATTGTCAGTATCCCATGGCCTGCCACAGGGTAGTATTTTGGGCCCAGTTCTGTTTCTGGTCTATATAAACGACCTCCTTAATACCTCAATGTTTAAAATAATATCTTACGCTGATGATACGGCACTTCTGTTTTCAGGAAACACATGGGAGGAAACCTATAAAAAAGCACAGATTGGGTTTAACAACGTAACGTTGTGGCTTCGCCAAAACTACTTAACACTAAATGCTACAAAAACTATGTATATTCCTTTTACCATCAGCAAATCAAATAAGTCTCCAACAAATTACTCAATACTTGCTCATACATGTAACTCTTTGGATTCCCACTCATGCTCGTGCGCTCCTCTATCCCGAACGAGTTCCATCAAGTACCTAGGTGTTATAATTGACAATAATTTAAAATTCAAACCACATGTGGATCTTATAACTTCTCGTATTAGAAATCTTATCTTCGTATTTAAAAATCTTAGACACGTTACTAGTTCATTTTTACTTAAACAAATTTATAAAGCTCTTTGTGAGTCTATAATAAGCTATTGTATTACTGTCTGGGGCGGGACTAGTAAATTTATATTGTTGCCATTGGAAAGAGCCCAGAGAGCACTTCTCAAGTTATGCACTTTCTCCCCACTATTATTCCCAACGTACCAACTATATCAATATTGTGAAGTGCTGACAGTTAGACAATTATTTATCTATTCCACTACCCTAAAACAACACTCTTTATTGAAATACGACCCTGAATACTGTATGACTACTAGTAGACGTCGTAAAGTTTTCCAAATTTCTCGATTTTCCTTAGCTTTTACCCAAAAATTCTTTTGCTTCCTTGGTCCGTTCCTTTATAACTCTATAAATAATAAACTCTCAATATATACCCTTAATCGTAGACGCTGTAAATATATTATTCTAGAATGGATTCAACAATTAACGTACGAAGAAACTGAAAAAATGTTAAAAACTTATTTAAATTTATAATAACATACTCTTACACACCCTCTCACACACACTCATTCACACGCACAATACACAAAGAGAGGACCACCCACCACTCACCACACATTTATTTACTAATTCACAACACCTTTAGCACGATATTTCATACTTATAATATGATACCTATTGGCATGAAATGGTGAAATTAATTTTAAGTTAAATGTATTATAAAATAAATTTTAGTTAAATGTAAAAAATAGTTTAGTAGTGTTATGCACATTCAGTAATATTGTTAGAAGAACGGAGAGTACTGTAGCCTGAGACACAAGCGACAAGCTTAGTTTAGGCTCAGATGATCAATGTAAATTAGACTTAAGCAATTACTGAATAAATGAGTTATTATTATTATTATTATTATATTATATCCTGCACCAGTATTTTACGTATTCTATCTGAGGACCGTACTTATCCGTCACTTGTGGATAATGTGACGGCATTTCAATGTGTTTTACGCACCATTTGCTTTAGACCCTTTCCAACGTGCGATTAATGCTGAATATTACGACATACCTGCGTACGTTTCGAGTAAGTACTTCCATTAAGATCTTAAAATATATGCTCATGTTCATAAAAAAACTCATATTTCTCAAAACTGAAGGCTGAGGAAAGAAAATTAAAAATATTATATTTTAAGAAATATCTTTAGCTAGCTGTGCCCCATGGTTTTACCAGCGCAAATTTCGATCCCGTGGAAAATCATCCCATGGCATCCCATATGAACATTTTTTACGGGATAAAAACTATCCTGTGTTAATCCATGTTACCCTCTATGTGTGTGCCAAATTTCATGAAAACCGGTTCGGCAGTTTTTGCGTGAAGGAGTAACAAACAAACAAACAAACATACATACAAACTTTCTCATTTATTTCGCGTTAGTAGGATTATTCCGCGTGATAAGTAGTGTAATATCGAGTCAGTAAAGAGTATAATATATTGCTGCATACTATAATCCTGGTAAAAATTATTCAAGAATACCTAAGATCATAAATATATTAAGCTCTAGGTCTGGTTCTGACAACTTAGGTGTCGATCCTGAGACATCAGTGTAATAAACTAAATTATCCTTCATAGGAAATTCTCTACCATAGTGCATATAGAGGACGTTTTCGTTCACGTGAATCCGTTTTTTTGCCACAGTCGGGTAAAAAGTATTCTTCCTCGCTAAATGGATTAACTAATACTGAAAAATATTTTAAATCGGACCAGTAGTTCCAGAGATTAGCGTGTTCAAACAAACAAACAAAGAAAGAAACTTTCAATTCAATTCAATTTATTTATTTGCATAAATATGTCTTAAAGTTACAGATGGTCGTGCATGGAACGGTACAATGTTTTGCCTTTCTAATAGGCGTGCAAATACTAAAACATAGTAGGAAGCATATTACTAATATAACCAATTAAATAAGTAGATAAAATTAAGAGACATGATATTTGATTACAAGTACAATACAAATACTTAGATATTAAATTATTATTTTATCAAATTATTATTATTAATATTATTAACATGTCAATATTATAATTGATTGAAAGATTCATTTTTATTAAAATAAAATATTTCTAGTAGATATGTCAATATTACGTTATAATAAATATCATTAAATTACATGTCAAATCCATATCTACTATCTACTATATATATAAAAATGGAATGCTGTTCGTTAGACTCATAAAAACTCGAGAACGGCTGAACCGATTGGGCTAATTTTGGTTTTGAATTAATTGCGGAAGTTCAGGCAAGGTTTAAAAGGTGAGTAAATATGAAAAAATGCTAGGAATATAATAAAAACAACAATTTCGTTTTCCCATAGAAACTATTCCTACCTGTCAAACATTTGATGTTCGTACTGACATGACGTTCAGAAATCAAATAAAATTTAAAATTGATAGATTAGTAGTTAAAATAAATTTGGTAAAATAAAAATATACGACGTGTATATATTTGACAAATTCCCTGTTTCTATTTAATAAATTAGTCATCATAAATAAAAAAAAAAATAAAAAACACTTTACTTTGCACCAAGATAACAATAGCTGAGCACTTAAAACTAGATAGATACAGGTACAAAAAGGCGGTTCATACAAAATTTAATAAATATTTTTTACAAATTAGGACGTCAATAGAATACTTATTCTTAAAAAAAATTTATCATATTTACAATAAAAGTTTTTTTTAAAGAATTCAGGTATTTTCATACTAACAATTTTAATAGTACAAGGGGGCAAACGAGCAATCGCAGCCTTCATGTTTGCCGAATGGATTTTCACGACTGCCGACGCCCAGAGACATTCGCATAGAGACTATACAGACGTGTTGCCCTCCTTCCTCCTTCTTCCTCCAGGGGTCACCGGATACTTACACACCGCACGAAACTCGACAGCGCAGCTGCCACTTTACATCGGTTTCGTGTAAGCTTGAAGTACCTCCCCGGTCGTGTTCGGTTACATTCATGCATGGCACTACCTATTACAAGTATGCCGAAATAATAAAATACGAAATAAAAAGAAGCACGCCCTTCTAGGTAAATAGTCTTTTATATTATAATCAACGATAGAATACATAGGCGGCTGCCTCAGAGAACTTATATAAATACTGCATAAATTTTAATATACCTACATTCCCATGTTGATAAGCTTTGTGCAATAAACATATTAATTGGGTATATTAGTATAATAATAAAACTTCATACATATCGACCTTTTTCTATTTCCTTTTCCTTTTGTTTGTTTTAAGTTTATTTTATATTAAAGTTAAGTTTTTTATTTATTGATTGAGGCAGTACGAAATTTGGCGAGTCAGCTATATATATTTATATCTTTATAACTATACATACTACATGTATGTATTGTTAGAAAGATGTAGAACAACAAGCCATAGACTCGCATTTTTCTGTGTACTTTAAGTTCAATGATATAAAGATATTTTTAACGTTGTATAGAAATCGCCCGTAGATTGAAATTCGATCTAAGTGAAACTTTTTTGTATTTGAAAAATAAATATCTTGACATATTTTATCATTGTAAACCTGTCATTGTTATTACGGTAAAGAACGTAGACAGAGAATACAAGTAAAGAATTTGTACTCAATCAATAATCTATGATGATCAATAATAATTATTTTAAGCTCTACTTCCGTTGTGTAGCGTAAATGTTTTTTTGTTGGTCTTTGTTTTTCACTTTAATTAATGAAATTTACGATGCCGAGGAGAAGACGACCTGACTTAGGTCGTCGTTTTCAATAATTTGTGTGTAGAACCACCTCACGAACTAACCGCACTGATGACCAGATACAGACCGAGCAAGAAAATGGTCGTATTGCTATGTAAGAGTTGCGGTCTTTAGTGAGTGACAATGAAGTAGATAGACTTAGAATGCAACGAGTTCGTGTACATCAAACACAACAACAGCGCGAACGTCATAATGAAATTGAGCGCCGCCGCGCGCCGCAGACGGACTGCGTCGGCGGCTGGTATGATCCTGGAACGAGCTGCATTCCCCTATGGCAATAGACTATTGTGCCGACAAATCGGTAACTATTGGAGAAATGACATTCGTTTGTAAATATTGTAAGGCGTTAAAATACATTGGTGAATGTACTGGATTATGTTGTGCTGGAGGCAAAGTAAAATTGCCGCAATTAGTGCCGCCACCAGATCCCTTGCGCTCTTTAGTTTCTGGGATAAGCAATGATTCTAAACACTTCTTGGCCAACATTCAAAAATATAACAGCAACTAACATGAGAGTGTTTTTGCAACAAGATGAAACTGCAAATGTGTTTTCGAAGCAGTTATTAGACATTGGAATAGGTAACGTCGCAGTGGACAACTCGACCGGATTCATAACATTTCTCAAAAATTTCTGTCACATCACTGACTCAAAAGAGGAGCTTATTTAGCGTATTTTTCCAGATGTAGCTCAACAGTTTACTAATCATAATTGGCTGAGCAAACGAGCAATATTGGCGGCGAAAAATAAAGATGTCGATGATCTTAATGCGACCATTCTGAATTCTCTTCCGGGACAGTTGATTTCCTTCAAATCAGTTGACACTGTTATAAACTAGGATGACGTAGTCAACTATCCAACGGAGTTTTTAAATTCACTAGATTTACCTGGACTACCACCTCACAATTGAAAGCTAAAAGTGGGATCAGTTGTCATCATGCTGCGTAACATAAATCAACCTCGACTTTGTAATGGTACAAGAAAGGCTGTGAAAAATCTAATGAATAACCTCATTGAGGCAACAATAATAAAAGGAAAATACATAGGAGAGGATGTCTTAATCCCGCGTATACCGATGATTCCAACAGATTTACCATTCGATTTTAAACGTCTACAGTTTCTCTTACGTTTAGCTTTTGCGATGACCATAAATAAATCGCAAGGCCAGTCGTTGGAAGTTTGCTGAATCAACTTGGAGTTTCCCTGTTTAGCGCATGGAATTATACGTCGCGTGTTCGCGCGTCGGATAACCATCATCTTTGTTTATTTACGCGCCCCAAAATAAAACAAAACATATTGTTTATCAGAAAGCTTTAAATTGATTAACGGGCTATCTATCATAACTGTAGGTTAATACCAAATTAAAATCTTATAAATAGCCCTTATTTTAGGAAAACATTGTTTTGAAAGTATCTAATAGTGTTGAGTGACTATTTTTAAGCAACATCAATTGTACATTATTTTTAAACTTTTTTTTCTTACGTTCAACTAATTATTTTTGTTTGTTTTTAGTTTTCCTTTCCAGAATAACCTTTGTTTATTTAAAATTTATTTTATACAAAGTATAGCTTCTTATTTATTAATTCAGGCAATACGAAGTTTGCCGGGTCAGCTAGTAAATATTATAATTTTACAATCAATGTCTTATTACAATCAAACTATTTGTCTGACAAGTACTCATTTATAGAATAATAGCATTTTTTATTAAGGAAATCCCATAATTTAGCCTTAAAAGCCTTAGCCTTTCTGAGAAAGTGAAAAGATTTGTACTTTATATTATTAGTATAGATTTTAAGAGAAGAGCTTGTGGTAAGATATAGTTGCATGTTGATAAGGGGCATTGCAGCTGAATTGGACTCTATGAGGCACCTCTCGCCCACCTCCCAGCCATCGATATAATGACCTCTATCGCTAAGTTAGGGCGTTTTGTCTGCATAACAATTATGCGGATATTTTTACGTTGCAAGTTATCAAAAGCTCGTTCGCTCTTTTTAACAATATGCAATTTTTTCCGTTTATATAGATCATTAATACAGGTCGAAGAGCCACTACGATGTAGCTAGATATAAATACAATTTTTTTTTAAAAACACATAGTACATAGAAAATGAGAGATTTAATTTTTCATTAAAGGAAGGTATTATGTGGGTATTCTCTGTCTTAATTAGAATGAAACTGTTTTCTCAAGTTAAGTTGCAGTTACTGCTACTTATACATTACCCTTTTGTTAAACGTGTAAACTTCGCAGCATCAGCATTTTATTTAGATATCAAAAGAAACTTACAGAACTTTAGCAGCACACTCGCGGTTTTTAATGTTTAACCTTATTAGTTTAATTTCGTTGTTATTAAACATTTTTCTTATGGTATTAGGGGCAAATGAACAGTTGGAGCCGTTTTTATGACTATCGACGTCCATAGACATCCGCATAGAGGCTATACAGATGCGCTGCCCTCCTTTCTCCTCACCCCTTCATGGGCCACAGGCTACTTACACACCGCACGAACGCGTTAGCACAGCTACACTTTACGACGGTTTCGTGTAAGCAAGAGGTACACCCCCCCTCAGTACGCCGGCCCGATCTGCATTTGGCATGCAGCATGGCACTACCTCATACAAAACTACAGGCAGTTTTGTTTAGAGTTATTAAACAATGGTATAGAACGTAGTTTTGATTGACGATTTCATCTTCAAATGACTATTGGAATTTCTCCTAGGCGTACATGCGTTGTCGGCTACATTGCAATGTTATATTATACGAGAATATAGCCAAACGCAATCGTCACAGGGACAGAAATAAACAAATAAAGTTTGCTTATTCAGCAATAAAACTATATCTAACACTAGCTGCGCCCTGCGGTTTCACTCGCGCAAATTTCAATCCCGTGGAAAATAGAAAGTCATCAAATGGCATCCCATAGGAACATTTTTTCGGGATAATTACTATCCTGTGTTAATCCAAGTTGCCCTCTTTGTGTGCCAAATTTGATTTAAATCGGTTCAGCAGTTTTTTCGTCAAGGAGTAACAAACAAACATACAAACTTTCGCATTTATAATTTTAGTAGGATTATGGTGAATGCGTAACACCTTACAGAGTTGTGCTTTTTGTATTCACTAGTTCCGTGGTAATATAATTTAAAATTATTAAATTCAATATAACGACTACTGCATGTTCAAAGAAAAAGCACTTCAGGGCTCGTGTTAAGTCGTCGTCATATCCCTTTTTTTTTCATTCATAGCAATAGATACCTGCTATTAATCAGCATCTTGTATGTACATTAGGTATCTATATAGAAAGAAAGAAAAGTTTTTATTCAAAATAGAATTACAGGAATTACTTTTTGAACGTCAACAATTAAATCTACCACAGGTTCAACCCTAGCCCTGTCCTGAGAAGAAACGGCGAAACAAACTCAGCGGGCCTCATGTTGTGGTCAGATGTAAAATTCCAAAATATAAAAATACAAATACATTTGCATATGATATAATACAATACAATTTACGAATTTTCAATAATTATGGTACAGAAGCAGCCTGGGAGGAGGGTACTAATCCCAAGATATGGTATCTGTCATAAAATCTGTTACCTTATAGTTTGCCTTACCACACAAACGCTCTTTACCAACTTTTTTAAATTTATTAATCGAAAGTTTTTGGACGCTTTCTGGGATACTATTGTAGAGGCGTAAGCATTGCCCCCGAAAGGAATTCTTTACTTTACTAAGTCTATGAAATAGTATGTCTAATTTATGCCTGTTTCTCGTATTTATGTTATGATTATCATTTGTGGTTCTGAATTCACTAATGTTCTTTCTTACATACAAGACATACCCTGACAAAACAAAAGTAAATAAGTACGTAAATTTTGTAACTAAAAACGTTCCTGTAAAACAAATCGTTTTGTTCTAGAATAATAGCCCAATTTGTGCCAAGAAAACATTTTGGTTAAGTTAACAAAAGAATTTCTGGGTGTTTATTTTAACCCTTGCGCTTTACAAACATTTGTCACGGATAATGAAAGCCCGCAGTGGTCTAGAGGCTTTTTTGAAGACTTATCTGGCTCGTCTTTTTTATAATAGAACTCACTAGTTTTATATATTAAAGAACATGAATTGGTTTAATAGGACTTCCTTAAAAGATTATAAAATGAATTATGAAATTAATAAAGATAACAATAACATGTCGGCGTCGGGAAGTGACGACCCCACCGCCCGTTGTGTGGCATTCACCACCAGCGCAATCAGTCGACCGAAGAACGGCGGTCAAACCGTTCCGAGGAGGGCAGAAGGAACTTTTTAGACAAAGGACGGGCAGCAGCGTCCTCATGTCAACTTCCTGCCCCACTATTGATCCCCAACACGCTCGCCAAGCGTGGGGATTATGGCAATACCCCCCCTATGAGTTGCTGCATTAACCATGGCCCCCAGTCTCCGGCAGCTCTGCTATCCCGAGTCTACGGTAGCGGACTCGGTAACGGCGGAGCAGGGGGTGCTAAGAATCCCCGGAGGGGATCGGGCTACCATCTGACGAACCTGGCCCTGGTAACACATAACTGTCGCACGCTGCGGTCCGACGAAAAGATCCTAGAATTGGAAGAGTGTTTGGACAAGTTGCGGTGGGACGTTATGGGATTATCTGAAGTCCGAAGACAGGGAAAAGACTCGATAATCCTAAAGTCGGGCAATTTGTTCTACCACCGGGAAGGTGACGCCCTCTCCCAGGGCGGTGCCGGGTTCTTCGTCCGGAAGTCGCTCGTCAATAACGTGGAAGCGATCGGAAGTGTGTCAAC
>LUGF01041622.1:0-27621 GCA_001625245.1 Calycopis cecrops
TGAGTCAATTTCATTGCCACGCAGTGTACAGATAGTGTGAGCTAGATGTCACGAGCGCACATGTTGTTATATTTTCAACCTTATGATTTGAAGAATAAGGTTTTAATTAAATTGGTGTGATATATCGGATTACATCGGCTTATGTAAGTACTCTTCTGCGCCGACGACGACAACCGATGTAACTTATAAACGTGGTACTAGTATACCTGGAAACGCAGCAATTTACCATATCTAATAATAATGATCGTTTGAAAGGACAGGCCTTGAAAATAATGAACCTGCCAAATCTCACTGCTACCGTTCCTGATCAATCAACAGCCATTACACTTAACTCTGTAGACTTACGCAACCTACATGATATTAGTACGAAAATCTCGATGCAGCATCGCCTGACACTACAAAAGGAAAATTATTACAGCTTATACCACACTACAATCCCTAAGTATGTGGCTCTATTCAGTGCATGTGCACTTGCTAGCTGTCTATATTATTGGAAGGTGCGTTCAGGAAAATTAAATATTACATCGGAGAATTTAATTGAAGAATAGAAATGCAAGATGATACGAGAATTAATTATCGTCATCCTCCGGTGCAGTTCACCACGTCTGTCTTCAACAGTCGCCGTTCTTCGCGGGGAGGAGTTATGCAGCCCTAATACTATAATAGCTCAGTGTGCCCCCAACGTTTTAACATAGAAATATTACACAGTCCTAATATGTATTATAATAACCAAGTGTGTCCCCAACTTTACAACATAGTAACTGTAAGCGTAAATGCAACAGCAGCACAACGTGCATCGGCCAGGTTCACGAGGCGCACCGTCAGCATTTTACCCCATCGTGGCCCCTTCGCCTGAACGCGTTCCCACACATTCTATTCTCACATCGATTAGGATTGTCGCATTTAGAATTAGTTTAAATCATAAGTTTGTAATAAGTTTAAATAAATTTTTATTTCTAAAAAAACGTTTTTTTTGGCACTCCTGGCTGCAACCAACGTTTCTCCATTATTAATTATTTATGTGTTTCCTAGGTGACTAGAAATACAAACAAATAATAAGATTACAAATGTATGCGGCCTGACTGAAGAGTAAGAGGTAGTGCCACGCAGCATGCAGGGCGCAGGCGAATTGCTCGGGCACGAGCTATGAGACCGTTTATAGGTGTCGGGCATGAAAATAGCTCTGACTGCTAGTTTTCAATCTTATAATATCATCATCAGCTTATCTTGGTCCAAGCTGGGCACCGGCAAAGGACTCTGTATCTGGGGCTTCAGCTCGGGTTTCAACGGTTTTCCACTTTCTAGACAATAGTTTATGTATATCAGCATAGCTGAATTCGTTTAGACTGTTCTTGGTTTTTTCGCAAACAAAATGTCTAATAGAGTCGCAAGAAACACCACTCAGCTCCCCAGATCGGCGCATGCCACCGCAGAACTGGTTCTCCGTTTCATAGTTTGGTTCACCAGGCGCCCACTTTGCATAGACAAGAGGAAATCCTGTAACGACAATTTGTTTCGTTCATTATTATCAACAATAGCCAGAACACATCCACTGCTGGATGTAGGCCTCCTTTATATTGCGTAGTGACAAATGTACGACGATCATAATATATATTATTATTATATTATGCACTAGCTGCGCTCCGCGATTTCACCTGCGTAAGTTTCGATCCCGTGGAAATATCGAGATGAAAAATAGTTGTGAGCCGATTCTCCAACCTATATGTAACGAGTATAGTAACATATTATAATAAGAGTAGTAAGCTATCTAAGCCCAATCGGCCACATAAATACCTACCTACTCTTTCTTTGATGCCTAGGGTTGATATTTAATTTTTTTTGTGTGGTTTTGTTGAGTATACTTCTTCGCATCTGCAGATATGCAGATGTCTATGGGCGTCGGAAGTCATGAATTGAATGGTAAATTATTGCCGACTGCTCGTTTGCTCTCTTATACTATAATAAAAAAGTCATTAGATGCACCCGAAAACGCTAGAATTTTTGTTTTTTTTTACTTTATAATATTTAATATACAAGATTATTTTTTGGTTACCGGCCAAATTTTCAAGTTTATTTCAGAATCATACATACATTCGATTTATGAAATTAAAAATATAAAAAAAATTATTAGATACAATTACTTTGTCCGATGTTGTAAAACATATTTCTTGGTCACCACGTGCATCACATTCGCTACTCACGGTAGGCCGACGTCACTGACCTTGAAGTCGATACATTTCGTGTAAGATCAACAATTCGATGTATATTCAAGAACTATTTCCGCCGGTTTCCGGTAAGACCGCCTTTTTGTACCTGTATCAATCTAGTTTTAATTACTGATCTATTGTTATTTTGGTGCAAAATAAAGTGTTTTTTATTTATTTATTTATTTATTTCAAATCGATTTTTATTTAATAAAATATTGCAATTAGACGGTAAAATTTGAATCACACTCTTGGAATGATATCTACTACCTTATTTTAAAGTTTGTGTTGTTTGTTACTCCTTCACGCAAAAACCGATGAAACGATTTTCATGAAATTTGGCACACACATAGAGAGTAACTTGGATTAACACATAGGATAGTTTTTATTCCAAATTGATTTTGAATTGATTGATGATAAGTATAATATATATTAATATTCATTCAATTGTTGTCGCCGCAATATTCTTTATATTATTTGTTACGATTTATTTAATTGATATTAATGTAAATAGTATTTAATTTGTTAATAGTATAATTGTTAATTTGACTCTTACTATTCATATCCTCTTTCGCCATCTGTGCGATAAACTAATGATTTAAAATGTATAAAAGGATAAGTTCAGACGTGGAACTGGCATTAGAGAATTAAAGGTTTAAATGCGAATATCTCTTTCATTCAAGTTCATTTCATCAAAAGTTTATTGTCAGATTTTGTGGGGGTTTAACATCAGAAGTGGGATTTAAAACCCGTTCTTAAGAACAAACACGCCATGCCGCGAAGCCGTAAACATAGAAAGAAGCAAAGAAATAGACGCAAATCAAGATCATCTTCTAGCTCGGTTTGTACACCAAGTCCCATAAATTCCTAGTCGGCATCAACATCGTCATCAAGTAGCGATTGTGATCGCTGGCGCAGGAAGGTAAGACGCACATGACGTGCGTCTCCGGTGAGTCAAAATGTTATACTAACTTCAGTGATTCCGGAGTTCGACCCATTAGTAGACGATGTTGCAATGTGGGTCAATGTGGTTGAGGCCAATGCACGTGCTTTTGGGTAGTCAAATCATGTTATAAAATATCAAGCTTTGTCAAACTACGTAACACCGCAAAAACATGGTACGATTCGCTCCAAAAAACCGAAACACGTTGAACCACGTGGAAGTGGAAACAATGGTGAAATACTTTGATAGATACTTTTCAAATTAACCGTAATATGTTCAGCATGCTAAAAGAGCTAATGCAGGTTAAACCAAAGGGTGGATAATCACTTTACGAATTCTATTTTCAACAGAAAGACCGCATTGGTCGGTAGCGATTAGCGTTTTCTGATCAAGACATAATTTCTATAATCGTAGGTTGAACCTACGATTATAGAAATTGGTAGGTGATTGGTAGGTGGTAGGTAATTAATAGGTGATAGAAACATCTGTACAGCTGCAGAAGCAGGCAATTTTCGGCATTGTGACGATTTAGCTTCATTTTTACATGGAAAAAATGTTTTACTGTGCATGAGTAAAAGCCAGTAGTCAAGAAAAGTAATTGAACCCAAAAATATGTGACTCGATCTTTTATTTCTACTAATGTGGACAAAAGAATTGATACCCCTAATAATTTAGAAACAAACAAAGGTAATACATACAATGTAACCTGTTTGCGTTGTGGCGAACAGGGTTATAAGAAAACGAATTGTACTCAAAAAATAATGTGAAGTGTAATAATTGTAATAGATTTGGACATTTAGAACTTACATGTAGGTTAAAGCTGAAACCAAAGATCGAGACAAATACAGAAGTAAAATTAATTAATACGGTAGATACAAAGGAAAGTTTTATAAAAATGTAGAAGTAAATGGTTTTAAACATCGTACGTTCATTGATATGGGAAGTGAATGTTCACTTATATCACAGGCTTTGGTACACGAATTAAATCTAAATTCTTTTCAGTGGCATCAACCAGTTCTATTGACAGATTCAAAACAGATTCTTGCTCACAGGTGACCCACGCAGTTGAGGTATGTCTTAAAATTGATAATGGTTCTCGAGATTATAGAGGATCTTCTCAAAAATAATATAATTAGGGAGAGTTGTTCCCCTTATGCTAGTCCAGTATTGCTTGTAGATAAACCAAATGGGGAAAAACGATTATGCGTTGATTATCGTTCTTTAAATAAAATGACTGTAAAAGAAAATTACCCAATGCCTTTTGTAGAATAATTAATTGATAAGTTATGCGGATGTAAATATTTTAGTTCAATTGATTTAAAATGTGGTTACTTTCATATTGTTACAAACAAATATTCCATACCCAAAACGGCTTTCATAACACCTGAGGGGCATTATCAATTTTTAAGAATGCCTTTTGGGTTATGTAATGGGCCATCTGTCTTTCAAAGATTGATGAATACTGTAGAAATTGTGAGTTTTACAGATTGTATTCATATACAACCTGTGTAAGAGAGCGAGAATAAAACCTACGAGTTTATTCTTCTTAATTAAAAATAAGTTTAGAACGTAATTCGGATTCAAAAGGTTCGATGATGAAAATTCTCCTGTCAAGAATTTTCTTTAGTAATTTGGAAGACTCGGAGTTGAATACATACTCAGAGTTTGGAAGGATTTACACGAAAGAAGAAAAATAAGGAAATATTTGTTTATGGGGCTAGCCGGGCTAGTCACTGAAGAATTTGATAATTAATTAATTTATGATCGAATAAACAAGAGTTATGAAGAAGTGCTGTTATTTCCATCAGTCAGACGACATAGTGTGTTAGAAGGTTCCGTCACAATAGCGAGTGCTCAACCCTGGGTAGTACAATACTGTTTTGAGTAATTAACGTTTTAATAGGGTTATATGTTTCATGGACGATATTTTAATCGCTACCCCAACAATTGAAGAGAATGCTAAACTACTAGATATAGTCCTTGAAATTTTAGAAAATAACATAAAATCTAGATAGATGTAATTTTTTCAAGAAATGTATTAACTTTTTAGGGTATGATATATCGGGGGAGGGTGTCCGACCAGGAATCAAAACATTAAAATCAATAGAAAGTTATCCGTTGCCTAAATCTGTTCATCAAGTTAGACAATTTCTGGGCTTAATTAATTATTTTATAAAGTTTATAAAGAACTGTGCTTTGTTATCCAGGCCATTATCTAATCTCATGAAAAAAGATACTATGTGGCAATGGAGTACAAAGCATTCACTAGCTGTTGAAACATTAAAAAACTCGTAATGCTTTATTACAAATTTTTGATCCCAAATCACTAATAATATTGTATACTGATGCTAGCCGGGAAGGGGTAGGATGTATATTAACACAAGTTACATAGCAAGGTGAAACGCCAGTTCATTTTATAGTCGGCAAACTTCAAATGTAGTAAAAAAATATCATTCGTTTGAGTTAGAATTTTTGGTTATCGTGGTCGGCTTGCAAAAGTTTCGTCACTATTTATTTGGTTCTACTTTTAAGATTATCACGGAATGCAATGCAGTAAGATATTCAATCCAAAAACAAGATACTAACTCGCGAATGGTAGCGGAGGTGGGTACTACTTACACAACGGTTTACTTTTCAGGTATATCATAGACTACACTGAAATGCAACATATAGACTATTATTTATGTACTAATATGTATTTACGTAAGAGATAGTGCCACACTGCATGCTTGCATGCAGTCGAATTGGGCCGGCACGGCCGGGGAGGTACCTCTCGCTTACACGAGACCGGCGTAAAGTGACAGCTGTGTTGTCGCGTTTCGTGCGATGTGTAAGTAGCCGGTGGCCCATGGAGGTGGGAGGAGAAAGGAGGGCAACGCATCTGTAAAGCCTCTATGCGGATATTTGTGGGCGTCGATAGTCATGAAAATGGCTCCGGCTGCTCGTTTGCGTTCCTATACCATAAAAAAATCTTGAGTAGGAACCCAGTTAATGAATGGACCCTTCCCGTATCAAGCGAAAGTGTGATGGCAACAACGGAAGGGGATTGGCTATTGTCTGTCCAGTTACAACATTCTGAGATCTGTAATTTTCGGAAGATACTAGAGTCAGGAGATGCCGAGTCTAATAAAAAAATATTTAATGAATGTGAGTTGTTGGGTAATAAAGTCTATCGTAGAACTGAGTACGGCAGACAATGGCTAGTCCCAAACAGTGCATTTTGCAAGTTATTAGGGCCAACCATGATGATTTAGGCCATTTGGCTGTGAATAAAACTGTCGAGCGAATTAAATCTTTGTATTGGTTCCCTAATATTAAAAAAATAGTATCAACACACGTAAAAATTGCCTAAATTGCATTTACTTAAAAATATCCACGGTAAAAAGGAAGGCTTGTTTTTTCCTATACCAAAATATGCAAGTCCTTTTCATACACTTCATATTGACCATTTAGGCCCGTTTGTGAAAACTAGTCGAAAATTCTTATTTATTAGTAATAGTAGATTCTTTTACTAAATTCGTATTTATATCGCCTGTCGCGACACGAAAAGTTCTGTCGTTATCAAAGAATTGAATAAAATATTTAACGTTTTTGGCAATCCAACAAGACTTATTTGTGACGTGGGCAGTGCACATCTCACATATTTGTAAATTATTGTAAGAATAAAAATTGACGGTAGCATATCATAGCAACCACTATACCAAGATCTAATGGGCAAGTAGAGCGCTACAATAGGACCAATTTAGAGACTTCATGTAGTAAAGGCCACAGCACCTCGGGCCATCAACCAGGTTTCTCACCAAAGTGTTACCGAATGGACAAGCATCGACTTGTTTTTATTTAAAATGTTAAAGATTTTTAATATTGATAATATGATAATAACTTAAGACTGAAGATTCCATAAGTAGGAACCAAATAAATTAACCGACTTGGTATTACATAGACCTCACAACTTTTTATGGTAGAAAATCTAAGCTACGAGGCTTGGTTTTTTTACAAGATGTTTTTGTTGGGATATGTATTACTGTCGTACTTTTTGTTTATACTTCACTATATTTGGATAATATGAGAACATAAGAATATATAATATAATTATTGCTAGTCCAATAGGATGAAATTTTGCAACCAGAAACATTCCAGATTGTATTTTAATTTAGCTCATGTTGCAATCCATACTGTCATGATATATGAAGCATTACCATAAATGCTTGAAAGTAAATTCGATCACCTTTTTGTTATTTTAGTCATCAGTATCCTTTTATGTTCACTGTATAAATATTAAATATATTATATTGCTTTCTTTTTGAGTATACGATAAAAAAAATGATTATAGTTTATTGTCATTTTACTTGCGTTTACAGGATGACTTAATACTATATAATACAAAAATATTTCGTGTAAGCAAAAATCGTATTTAAAAAAAGGTGGTGATAATAATATGCGGATTTAATTTAAAATAATTTGATTATAACGCATTATCGCGTTAATATGTATCCACATCAAAAATACTTATTCATCTGGTTAAAGGCAACAAGTGTATAGTAGTGTTCCTCAAGAATAAACTTGAGGATTCTGGTATAAGAGACAAACCACTTAACTTACTGGAGGATTACCTTAGGAAACGTAAACAATCTGTAAAAATTGGGCAATACATTACCAATGAAAACGATATCACATATGGTATTTCACAGGGCAGCGCGCTTGGATCTACCCTATTCCTAATCTACATAAATGAACTATGTAGCCTCAAGTTAACCGGAGCTAACATAATAACGTACGCAGATGACACTGCCCTAGTCTTTGTTGGTCACTCCTGGGAACAAGTGCGTAAGCATGTGGAAAATGGTTTAAGAGTTGTGGCTCAGTGGCTTGAGAAGAACTTGTTAACATTAACGTCTCAAAAACAAATTATTTGAGTTTTTCGATAACAAGCCGTACTTTAGAGAGGACACTAAATGACTCTTGTCTAGTAAACATCTGTTTTAACTAGCTCTGTACAAATTAAACAACAAAATTGATGAAGTGATAAAATTACGAGTAAAAAGTGTAAAAAACTATAGTTAACAAGTGAATACGTCTGTACAAGTGTTATCTATTCGAACTACGGCACCAATTTTAAATTAATCACCAAAACGGTCAGTAACGAGAACCAAAGTGTAAAAGTAATTTACTACCTTTAACTTAACAATTTAGCCACAACAGACAAGAACGGAACACTAGTGAGTAAATTGCTACTAAATTGATTACTTTAAAGTGATAATTAAAAATTAATTGGAGAATCATAATAAGACCTAAGGTTATACATACAAAGTGTCGCCAACTTTTGATCAAATATATGAACTAATATAAATTTGATAAACACATTAATGAACCCAAGGCTCCTAGAGATTTGAGATAGTACAGACCAGTTAAACTAGATGGCGCCCCAAAATAATAAAATAGGTCAACGAACCCAATCATTGAGATTCATAATAGTACAACCATGTTAAAATAGATGGCACTTTAACCTATTTAAATTGAAGAAATTTAGACTTGACCTACATCAATTTATTACAGAAACAATATTAAGATAAATTTAGAAATGGAAAACATAACGCTACGGCGACCTTTGCGGAAAATTAAATCTACCCAAGAATTGATGAATGCGACCTTCTACGACTCTTCCACCTTATCATCTACTGAGATAGACACATCCTTAAGAAGTTTACCGAACTGCACAGATGCGGACATTGAGACGTCACTAGTAATTGAATTAAAAAACAAATTCATGACTGGCAAAATGAGTTGAGTATAGCTAATGAAGAGATCTCAAATCTCAACTGTCAATTTAGATCACTTGAGTTACAACTACAGGACAAAGATAAAATAATAAAAATGCTCAAAAAGGTTAATAACGAACCAATCGTAGCTACACCAACACCGAATAAAAAGAGAGGCCAAAAATTTTCAAAAATTATAAAAAATAGATCAATCTCTTAAAAACCGCCATCTATCTCAAGTAAAATGAACTCATTGCGCGATTCTCCTAGTTCTAATACCATACCGCAACAATCAACGTCCGTAGCCGAGGACACTAGTTTAAAGACTAGATACAGCAAGAACTCAGAAGAAATCTTAAAGGAAAAACCACACATCAAAACAACTACACAAGTAAATTCGATACCCGACATCCACTGTTCTATAAACTTACCTGTTTTATCTTCACCAACGCACATTATACCTAAGTTCAATAAAAAAGTAACAACTAAATCAACGTACACTTGTAAACAACCCAAATCAACAATATATATTTTTGGAGATGACCAAGTTAAAGGACTCTCGGCAAACTTACAAAAATATAGAAAAAACAAATGGAACGACGTCTATAACACATTTGGATTAGTTGAACCCTTAGCTGATAGCTCTAAAATATCATCTAGCTGTGAGACATATTTAAAATACATACAGGAAAATGACATTGTTATTTTATGTATGGGTGGTCATGATAAAAACCCGTACCTGCTATTTTCAAATTTATGTAATGTTTACTTCTTCGTCACTCTTAAAGAACAAAAATGTATTCGTTATAAATATTCATCACAATTCACAACCCGTACCTCAATGTAGGATTATTGAATAAAGATATTGAATTATTAGCAAAAAAATATGTTAATTGTAAATTTATAAAATGTCAATATAATAGCCATATATTAAGCACTAAAAGAAATCACATTTATAACATATTATTTAAATTAAATATAGAAATAGACTATATTAACTATCATAAATTATTTATAAATAAACTAAAATTCAGTTCGACACAAATATTGACAACGGACAAATGTCTATTAAAGAAAGGAACTATACCTTATTTTTTCAAAAAACAATTGAATAGTCCAAAAGTCATAGAAAAAATACCATGTATCTTTAAAAAAAGGAACTATTCCATACTATTTTAACAACAGTCATACGATACAATTAACAAAGGAGAGGCAGGATATAAATAAAAATATTTTTTTTCGAGAGTAAAACCAAATATAAGTTTACATTAATGCACCAAAATATGCAGGGCGTGTTGAGCAAACTTGATAAAATTGAAATTACTCTGCACACCTTGATACCTCCTAAAATTTATATAATTTGTTTTACTGAAACATTTATTAAAAGTGGATCAGAGTCTTTGAAATTAAAAGAATTCCAGTTAATCTCCTACTTCTCACGTCCAAACCAACGAAGAGGCGGCACCTGCATTCTGGTTAAAAATGAACTGGAATGTAAGCAAATATATATATCTTCACTGGAACCAGTACTATATAAATTTGAATACTGCATTACTGAAATACCAATTATTAATTTTTTTGTGACATGCATATATAGAACGCCTAAATATGAAACATTTATGCTAAAGATGCACTGTTATTCCTTACAAAATTAGATGAACTACTTGACATAATACAAAAGAAATACAAGAATAAAAAAATAATATTGTGTGGTGATTGGAACCTCAACATCATAAAAAATGATAAGTATTGCAAACAACTAAAATCCTTGTTATTAAATTACAATCTTCAAAATCTCTAAACCCACGAGAAATGTGTCCTGTATAGATCTGATAAAAAAATATTTCAGGTGCAGAAGGTAAGACGCATTACCTTATATTATCAGATCATGAAACAGTACAAACTTTAGAATTTGACATATCAATAAATATACACCAAAATAGTACACCCATAGTGCTGGTTTGAGAAAAAAAGAGATATGAACATTGAAAATGTGACGAAGTTTGTAGACTGCATATCAGCTTTATCCTTTTTAGAAGTAACAAATGAACGCCACACTGAGCAATGCTTTAACGTTTTCCATGACTTACTTACTCTCTTTTATAATCTTTACTTTCCTTATATTACAATAAAAAAGTAAATAAACCTATTAGAAGCAGATGGATAACAAAGAGTCTAATAAAATGCTGCGTTAAAAAAGACAGCTGTATATTAAATTAAAAAAGGACAATAATAATTTACCATATAAAAAACTATATAAAACGTACTACAAAATTTAAAAAAAAATGTATATATAAATCACAAGCGATTGACAACATAAAATATATAAAAGGTTCTGCAAACAAATGTAAAGCATCATGGGACGTTATTAAACAGAACACACAAAATAAAGTGATATGTCGAGAAATCGCAGCTATTTCATAAAAAAACCAACAACATACCAAACCACAAATAATAGCAAACCTTTTTAATAAGTTCTTTGTTGATCTAAATAACATAGGAACAAATTGTAATATTTCAAACCCAGCACCCAATATAGATAATAATAATCATTCAATTTTTTTACAACCCACTGTACCTTATGAAATTTATAAAACAATATTTGCCTTAAAAAATTCGAACGCAACTGGGTATGATGAAATAAATACTAAAATTTTTAAAAAATGTGCCCCATATTTAGCTTCACCACTCAGTCATATTATAATAAATCAATCGTTTATTGATGGATATTTTCCATCTAGACTTAAAATTAGTATTGTGAAACCACTCTATAAAAAATGTGATAAAAGTGACCTAAACAACAATAGGCCAATTACATTGATCCCGATAATAGCTAAAATTTTCGAAAAAATTATGCACAACCAAATAAATAACTTTATAAACAAACATAATTTATTAGTTCCACATCAATATGGTTTTAGAAAAAATTGCTCTACCAGTCTTGCTTTTTTTTTCTTTTTTATGATATAGGGGGGCAAACGAGCAGCCGGAGCCATTTTCATGACTACCGACGCCCACAATCATCCGCATAGAGGCTATACAGATGCGCTGCCCTCCATTCTCCTCCCACCTCCATGGGCCACCGGCTACTTACACACCGCACGAAACGCGACAGCACAGCTGTCACTTCACGCCAGTCTCGTGTAAGCGAGATATATTTATATATATAATTTAATAACATAATAAGTTTCTATTTTATTTCCCTACTTAGAATTAAAGTAAATTTATAATTAATTAATTATTGTACACCATTGTTATTGTAGGATGTTAGAACATCTATTATAGAAACTAAGATCTTTATGTACAAACTACATCCCACAATAAAGAATTTGAATTTGAATTTACCACCGGAACCATTTGGAATATCGTTTCACTCGTGCCCATCTAATATTGCTACATGTGATTGCCCAACCCTTCGAGTAACAGTAGTAACAGTCCCTTAGAGTAACAACCATTAAATATTTAGGAATAGAAATAGACTACAGACTTGCCTGGACCTCGCCACATAGACTTACTAGTAGGAGGGTTCAGAAAATAGATGTGGATCTTTAAAATGTTAAGACATGTGACTGCCACTAATTACTAAATCAAATTTATTTAACCCTAGTGCAATCTGTACTCACCTATTGTATTTCTATATGGGGAGGCGCATCAAAAATAAATCTCTTGAATTAGAAAGAGCCCATAGGTCATTCTTGAAAGTCATGTACTTTAAACCAAACTCGTTTCCTACAAGTCAGCTCTACAAATACAGTGGCTTACTCTCAATTTGCAAGCTTTACATAATTAACACAATTATGAGAATACATAAACATATACAGTGTACACCTATGGACACAAGCAACCGACTGAAATATAATGTAGCGGAAATAAAAACTGCCAAAACACAGATTGCATTCAAGTAATTTGAAATCCAAGCAGTACAGTAAATAAATAAACTCAACAATTATTATCTAACAAATAAATATTCAAAAAGTCTATAACTAAAAGGCCTAAAGCATTTCCATACGAAGATACAGAACAACTCTTACAAGTAATAAAATAAAACGTACCATCTCCACTAATTACATTTCCACTAACACCTTTTGTAGAGGAATACCCTAGCCTGATCCGAAGATAAAAATCGTAGGGCTAGGGAATGGACTACATTGTACAAATATATAGTCAGTTATATACGTATTCACAATAGCTAAGTCACTGAGATATAAGACTGCATATTCAAGTAACAGAGTATACATACAATACACACACACACTACTCAGCTCCACATCACTCAATTAGCTGTGGTGTTATAAATTAAGTGTTTTGTATAAGTCATAACTAATATAAGTAGTTATAACATAATAAGTTATAACTAATATAAGTAAAGTGATAATAGTAAATGTAATAAACAAATGTATTGCTATGAAAGAGCGGAAGTTCTTGACACAAGTTTCACATACTTAAAAGGAACTTCCAAAAATGTTTGTAAGTTTGCTAACTTAGATATGAATAAATATTTTATTTATTATTTATTTATTACTAAAGTCTGTACTACACTACGACGGAAATTATAGTTTTTGTAGATGAGTAGGGTGGTTTGTAAGAATCAGATATGGAAAATACGGATTTTGGTAGATAAAGCTTGCTTATGCAAATGGCTTGATCACCCAAATGCAAGTGCTTGTTTTATACACCAAGTTTATCTTTTACGGAGTTAATATTTAATATAATAAAGATAATGGTTTTAATAGTAAAAAGGAAAAAAGTCTTAGATTTAACTATAACATTAATAAGCGATGAATAAAGAAGGGGTCAATGAAAAAAAAGGATAATATTTAAAGGATATTTAGGTCGTTTATAAATAAAGTAAAGGTCACGAGTAGTTAAAAAAAGAAGGAGAATGAGAGTTTGTATGTTAGATCCTTCTATTCCAATAAGATGTTTTTTATGAGGATAGTTGGTGTCAAAGAGTGAACTTAAAATATGACTACAAATAAGAAAAGTAATAAGGGTCTAAACGCTAAATGCGATAAAATAATAAGGGTCTAAACGCAAAATGCGAATAATGAAAGAGACATGATAAAGTCTAATAATTGTAGGTCAAGTCCTTCTCTTCGATCATGGTGTAAACGAGTTTTCTCTGAGAGATAAGTTGGAGTATTATGAAATGAAATGAAAAGACTTAAATAATACTACAATTTTAAAATAAGGGTCTAAAAATATATTAAAGGTTGTGCGCACAACCCATGAATGATATGATATGATAAAAATAAGAGTTAATGAATGTCGACAAATTATTATAAATAAATTATGAGTAGACGGGCTCAAATACCTATTGACCCACCCCATAACGGCGCAAAGAACTAGAGACTCAGCGACCCAGGGTCGCTTCTGTTGACGCCGTTTGACGTGTTCCTTCTGTTGACGCCGCGCGCCACGCCGGTTCAGAGGTTCCAACGATTAAGGGACCAAGTCGACTTTATTCCTCGAAACAAAGATACAGGCGGAAACCGGGCGATGTTAATGTTTGTTTGTATGTCTTGTCGTAAAAATTTGTTTTATATTTATTTGTCTCATAAAAATCGAACTTATGTTTAAAAATGATTGTTGATGTATATGAAATGTTATGCTATAGGTAGACGCGATTTTCAAATTTCTTCGGTAGGTTCCTACAAGGTTCTGTACAATAAACAAGGTTGATAAAAGCGAGAGGCATTAAATGTAACCACATATTTGGTGTATCATTTTCAGGCTACATAACAAAAATCTGATTAATCGGAGCAATAGCTTAGCCACAGAAATTTTTTAAAGTTTTTCTCACTTCGTATACACTGTATCATCAGCTGATAGAGCGCTCGGCCGCCCATAGACTGCCACGGCCGGGGTCATCACCCTGTGCGGTGTTGTCATTGGCGGCTCGCGCCGGTACAAAGCATAGTTACATTTTTCGCTATTTAAATTGTTTGAAAAAGTATTTTCGTATACTTGTCATAAACTTTTTTTTGATAGTTTCGTATTTACTGTAGGCACTTATAGTAAATGTGGTTTAATTTAATGCCTCCCGCTTTTAACAACCTTGCATAATAAAACAGTAAAACCCATTTGTCTGTACATTAAATATATTTACGAAAATAAAAAAATTTCTTGTTAACACAACTCAATGCAACATAGGCGTAACAAGCGTAAATTTGCAAAGCTAGTGCTGTGCTGCAAGTGGTTAAGAGACTGTGTTCACCTGCCGTAAACATATTTCAGCATCAGCACTGTGCGAGATCGAGGGCATCTATCGAAGCAAGATTGAGCACAGATCAAAGTACAGTGCTGAATAAGAGAACTCACGCAAACAATATGATCTTGTTTTGTATAATTACTTATTCACACTTAGAAATATAATTTTGTATATAATATTAAGATTTTTGTAAATAAAGGCACTTCTATTTTGGGACTACGACTATCACTTCCTTAGGTGCTAGTATACCCTCACTGAGGCGAAGACACCCCCGCCATAATATCTGCAAGAGTCCGGGCAGATGCAGTGAACAACCTTCCAAATCCCCATATCCTTCCAACTGTCCGTCTGCTACCCGTAGGTCGCACGGTACAAACATCCTGACATTTATTATATATATTATGTATAATGTATATATTCATTCTACAGGTAGGGCTAGGGTTTAGGGCTCTAGAGTTGGTAGGGCAGTATCAACTAGGTGTTAGGTTGGTTAGGCTACAGCTCTCCCGTAGAATAATTAAGTAAAGTCCAATCTGGATTTTACTCACTGGAAGTGCGTAACACAATAGTATAGATTAATTTATTCGTAATTTTATTTAATTATATACCTACAGAGCTATGTAAGTATTTTCATTTTATATTATTTCATTTTATTATTCGTGTGTAAGTTTATTGTAATTTAGGTTTATTTATAAAATCATGTGTTTTGGTAAGGGTGTATTTATATTTAACATTCAACTGAATTATTATTATTTTGTTTTAGCATTTGTTTTTTTTTAAATCACGCTCAGCCAAAATTAAAAAAAAATGAAGGTGGCCCTGAAAATCAGTGTCAGGACTGAAGTCCCACCATTTGTGAAACACGCTGTTGCCAATTGTATTTTGTTATGTACTTTATTTTCTCGCTCTTCTCTTGTTGTTATTGTTATTATTGTGTTTATCCTAACCAAACTTGTCGGTCTCAGTGTGTTTTTTAAAATAAATATTTATTTATTTATTTAAAAAATAATTGGATGTGCTGTTAAAATAGTATTAGAACACTTTTCAATGTTTTTTTAATTTTTTTGTCTATC
Organism: Calycopis cecrops; assembly: GCA_001625245.1. NCBI lineage: Eukaryota > Metazoa > Arthropoda > Insecta > Lepidoptera > Lycaenidae > Calycopis > Calycopis cecrops. Next base: position 16,191 of record LUGF01041622.1, read on the forward strand.
CGTTTCTCTGTTTGTCCAGGCAATCTCGGAAACTACTGTACGGATTCGAATGAAACTTTTTGTGGTGTATAGATACTAAGTCTGGTCAACATCTAGAATACTTTTTAATGCAGTAAAATCGCTCATTTTGCACTTACTTACTGCACAAAAAATTTAGTAATTTTACTTTACCCCACGGATTTAAAAATTTAAAAAAAGCAAATAATAACTATAATTATAATAGAACTACGCTACGCGAACGAAGTCGTAGGTTAAGCTAGTTGCTAGTGGCTAGTTACTAATGTATTTTTGACAAAAATGCGAATTTAGAATTATTATTTTTACTTTTCGACATTTGGCCAGAGAATCGGTCGTCCTGAACCACTGCGACGCGCGCTCATTACGGTTCAGCCGAGGTTAAGGGAAATGGCTATATTTGCTTAAATAAATGTTTTTTGTTATATGTTTTTCGTTATTCGATATGTTATACACTTTCTTACTATATTTGAATATTATTACTATACCCTGTAAATGGGGTCCTTGGAAGTAAGGCGCGCCTTTGTGTTTTCTTGCGCGCCTTGCTGTTGGAGGAAGCTCCGTGCTCCACATGGAGGGGTTGTGGCAGCGGCCAGGCACAGGCGGGTTCGCGGATAAGTGCGAAAGAATGCCCGTGTTCCGGTCGTACGGTGCAAGAAGAAAGGACAGTGAGGGTTTAGCCGGTAAGACTCCGGCGTAACTCAGCTACCACCCCGGGCGGCTGGGTATCCATGAGGATTACCCACTATAAACAAAAACCCAAGAATGTGTTTCAAATATTGTCGTCTGTATGTAATATTTTGTTGAATAAAAATCGATTTGAAATAGTCCTTAAAATACATCGATCGTTGTCCGCATACGAAGTGTATCGACTTCAAGGTCCTAAGGTCACCGTCATTCGGGACTTGCAAGTCGGATGCCAAGTGGTAACCAAGAAATACGTTTATAACATAGGACAAAATTTTCGTATCTCATTAATTTTATTTTTATTTCGTAAATCGAACGTATTATTGATTCTAAATCAAACCTGGAAATTTCCTGTATAATTATGTGAAAAAAACTAATTTACATAAATATCTTCTGTGTACAAGACACAGAAGATATTTATGAAAAACTTAAAATAGGTGAATAATTAAATTAAAAGTGTAGTTTTACATTATGGCTAGCCGTTTCCAAAATCAGGGCTGTTTTGTTCGTTGTGATTTATATAATCTGATAAAATCACATACGTTAACATATAGGTACCTACTCAGGATGACAGACGATAGCAAAATTTTACTAAATGTTTTTTTTTTGTATTATAAATTTAAAAAGTTACATATAATATTGTGTTAGTAGATAACATTAAAAACCACTTAGGTTTGTGTTTATGCTATCTTAAATGACACTGTACGTAGTAAAGAGTTTTAGCTAAAATATCTATTAAAATTTGAAACAAAAATACGAAATAATAATAAAAGTTAGCTGACAAATCATAAATCAAATGCAAAGCGGCATGCGTATTAACAATGAACACAATTTAAAGAAAATAATTACTGTTATTGATCTTGTTAGAAGTTTTAAGTAAATGCATTAAGTTAATGTCGTTATTTAAACCATTAAGGATGAATGTTTTAAGTTGGTGCTTGATATTATTTGTAGTTAAACTATCCCGGAATTCTGAGGGTAGTTTGTTAATTAATCGCGGTACAAGATACGAAGCGGTTCGCTCATCGTACGTATTGTTCGCACGCGTCGTCGCAAACCTGTTTTGTGAAATAGCTCTTGTGTATACGGGATGTTCAATTTGATTTTGAAATTGTTTGTTAAAAAAGTATTTGATTAACAAATTATATTCGACGTTAAGATGAACAGGTAAGATTCGACAATAACTAAACAGGATTTTAGGGTCGTCTCTCGACTGGTCTCTTATCTTGTTAGGTACTATATTTTTTTAAATTTTTTTTTGTAAATTTACGATTTGATTTAAATAAGTTTTGTAAGTACGACCGTAACAGCCAAGACCATAGCAAATATATGATTCCGCTAAAGAATTGTACAACATCAATTTGATTTTAAACGGCAGACGTTGTCTCAAGATAACAATATTTGCCAGGAATTGCCTTAATTTGGTACATACGTGATTTATATGGTCTCGCCAGTTAAATCTATTGTCAATATGAAGTCCTAGGTAAGCGTGAGTATCAACAATATCGATGGTGGGGCAATTACATAATATGTTGTGGTTTGAGAGTTGTTTATGAAGACAGGTATGTTTATGGGCTACAATATGTATTGGTTGTGTATATTTTTTATTATATGGGGATTTATTAATTAGCATTTTAGTTTTGTCTGTGTTTATGACAAGTCCTGCATCATGACACCAACATAAAAGAGCATTGAAGTCAGATTGCAAGCGGGCACAGGCTCTTTGAGGGTCTATATCAGCAGACAAAAGACAGGTGTCATCAGCGACTTGGTAGCACGTGCATTGTGTAGTTATATTGCTCATATCGTTTACATAAGACAGGAAGTGTAATGGGCCTAGTACAGACCCCTGAGCAGTGCCCTCTGTTGATATTATCGGAGGACTATATTCATTGTCGATTTTAACTGTAAAAGAGCGATTTTCGAGATAGTTTTTACGCCAGTCTAGTAGGGGGCCACGTATACCGCAATCATCAAGTTTACGTCCAAGCAAATTATGCCTTAAAGTTTCGAATGCCCTCGAAAAGTCAATAAAGAGTGCTAAAACCTGTTTTTTATGGCCTAAGTATTCATTTACTTGATCGGAGAACTTCAGTAGGAGCTCGTTTGTACTTCTGCCAGCTTGGAATCCGTACTGATGTTCGTAAATTACATGATGTTTATTATAAAATTTGTGTATTTGTTCATTGATAAACCGTTCAACTACTTTATTAATAGAGGAAAGTAGTGTGATGGGGCGGTAGTTAAGTAAGTCATCTCGCCTGCCTTTCTTATGAATTGGTCTTACACAACCCACTTTTAGTTTATCAGGATACACGCCAGTTTTTATACTACAATTAATTAAGTGAGCAACAGCTGAGCATATCCCCGGGCCAACTCGTTTTAAATCGGATACTGCAATATTATCAATACCAGGCGACTTTTTTGAATTTAGTTTTTTGATGATTCCATGTATTTTTTCAGTTGAGGCTTTTTGAAAATATATGCTTGTGTCAAGTGGCTTTCGATATGTGTTTTGTTCCGACAGATTTAAATTACAGGTGTATGTTATATCCTTAACTATTTTATCAAATGCATTGGCAAAATTATCCGCAATTTTTTTTGTACTGATGCCTTGTCCCTCAAAGGCTTTTAATACTGCAGCATCTATTGATAAACTCACGTGACCTAACATTTGATTAACAATTTTGTAGACTTTTTTATTATCCTTAAAATTATTTTGAGTTTGGTTTATATAATATCTATTCCCTTTTGCTTTCTATAGCTTTATGAACTTTATTACGGACTTTATTATAATTTAATCTTAGTATACAGTTATTAGGGTCTCTCTTCCATTTACCAAACAATTTATCTCGTTTTTGACATAATCGTGAAATGTTTATGTCAACCCAAGGCAGTTTAAATTGGATAGGATATTTATTTTTGTTTTTTTGAAAGGATGCCATTTCTCTAGCTTTTTGAAAAGAATTTTTAATGAAGTCATAAACATCAATAGGAGAATCTATGTCGGCAGTTTTAGTCCATTCTACGTCTTTTAACAATTTACACATTGTATCGCGATTAATTAACTCTTTGGTAACATGCTGTATGTGTTGGGGTAGTAAGTTATCGTAGCCGACAAAAACTGTGGCACGATGATCGGCCAGTACAACGTCTAACACTGCCGTGCACGGATGTAATGTTGGAAATCGTGTGAATATGTGGTCAATGCAAGATTTCGTTACGATGTTCAATTTTTAGTTTCGATTCTAGTGTAATCGGTTATTCCACACATTAATCCGTGCTCGCTCAGTGTTGAAAGATAAGAGTTTGTGTATGATGAGATGGTTTTTAGGTCTATATTGGTGTCACCGATCAACAGAAGATTGGAAATCATTTAGTAAAATTGTGTGACAAGTGTCAGACAGAGATCAAAGGAGAGAGAGAGAGAGAGAGAGAGAGATAGAGATATTGTTCTTATAATAATAGACAGTATGACAAAAATTACACGCAATATAGCTTACCAAAGATATTCTGCCAGTGTCCATTTTTCCCTATGTCCCGAAAACCCAAAAAAATTTCGTTTCTTAACTCTGAGCAATACTCTTCGGAACTAGTGAACAGGCCTAATATATAATCAGCTTCTACCGGATTGTTCAGGACAGCTATATATCCACCTTCAGAAGCACATGCCTTGAAAGCATCCGACCAGGTACGCGCTATAGAATGATACTTGTAGCAGTGGCCTGTATTTTTGAAGAATTTGTATTCTAAAATAAGAATAAGAATTTATTTATTTGGGCTAATTACATTATTACGTGAACAATACATACGTTACTATACACAATACACATTTTTTATATAAATTGCACAAAAAATAGGATTTTTCATTCCTAATGGTACAAAAATGGCAGACAGAACAAAAACATAATACAGGTTATATTATAAAACTATATACATATATAACCATAAAGAAAAAAAGGAGAAAAGAAGATTACACTTAAATAATAATTAATGACTATATCCTTTACACAACAAAAAAAATAATAATAAACCGGAAAAAGCACAACAGTGTAACCAGTACCCAAAATGGTAACAACTCAATATAATGGTTGTGGATAATCAAAATGATACCAGAACCTTGATTTTATGTGGTCCCATGTACATGTTAGTTTATTTACGCAGCTAAAAAACTTAAGTACCCATATCGATCTGGATAACGACATTAATAGTAACTAAACAAAATACTTCCACAACTTCTAGTAAGGATACATGGTTACTTTTTGGTCACCTGCCAAATTTTCAGTTTTAGTTCAGAATATTCGATACATTCGATTTAAGGGAAAAAAAATTAGAAATAAATACTTTGTCCCATATTATAAACATATTTCTTGGTCTTCGTGTGGCATCTAACTCGCGAGTCGCGATTGGCCAGCTTCACTGACCTTGAAGTCGATACATGTCGTGAGAGACCAACGATCGATGTGTTTTTAAGGAACATTTCAAATCAATTTTTATTTAAATATATATTGTATATATATAAATATATATTACAAGTAGACGATAAAATTTGAAACACACTTTTAACACTTTTGTTTACTTCTTTACTTTAAAATTTGGCGTGTGACCAAAAAGTGATCCTGTATATACCAGAGTAGGTATACCGGTCTTATAAAATATATTTTAGAAGCGGACACTTTAGTGGCGTTATGCAGGTGTGCAGTATTTAATAGCATGTCGCTGGCGCATGTTGCTGCCGCACGTTACTGCCACATGTTGGTTGCTGAATAAATAATAGTATTTCTCTTTTCCAAAACTCCGCTAAAGAAATTTTTACTTTGAAAGAATATATCGCCTACTCCCACCAGGCGGTAATGCTTCTCTTTGACAGAAAATAATCTAATATTGAGCTATTGAGGTAAAACCGGCCAAGTGTGAGTTGGACTCGTACACTGAGGGTTCCGTACCAACGAAAGGTACAGGTGTCTCTGTAAATTTTTTTTTTCAGAAAATATTTTTTTTAAACGTATTATTTCTCAAACACTAATAATGCTATCTCACTCAAACCAATTTTCGTTGAAAGTTTCCATTGAAATCTACAGCATAAATTTTATTTTTCAGATTTCTCACTCTCTTATTTTAAAAGTTAAGAGGCCCCCCTCTCAACTTTTTTTCACTTTGGAAGCAACTATCTTTCAAACAATTGATTTTGACGAAAAATGGTGCTAGTAACCTAAATGTCATATTTGAAGACCTATTCATAGACTAATACCTACACAGATTGCATAGAAAAAAAATTTATTTAGTTCTATGTATGGAGTGCTCCCCTTTATTTTATAATTTATTTATTTTAAAATTTTTAATTTTTCAATTTTATTTTCATAATTCAAGTTGCGGTTCACAAAATACATCACCTACAAAGTTTCAACCAGAAAGACAGGTTTTGGAAAAAATGGCTGTGACACAGAGATGGACGGACGTATGGGGGGTATTCTTTTTAATTATTGTTTTATGGTATAGAGGAGCAAACGAGCAGTCGGAGCTACTTTCATGACTACCGTCGCCCATAGACATACGCATAGAGGCTACACAGATACGCTGCCCTCCTTTCTTCTCCTACCTCCATGGGCCACCAGATACTTACACACCCAACTAAACGCGACTGCACTACTGTCAATTTACGCCGGTCTCGTGTAGGAGAGAGGCACCTCCCCGGTTGTGCCGGCCTAATTCTGTTGCATGCAAGCATGCGGTGTGGCACTACCTCTTCCCGAAATGTTTATAACGCTATGCCTGCTGAATGAGAATTAATATTTTTTATACAAACCTGTATCAGAAGTGCCACATTTAGTTATAGGTATATCACTGGGTCCGCGCCGAAAGCAGATATATGGAAACACATCGTAACATTTTACATCTGCTATTTCACCGCATCTAGAGAGGAGTATACAGTTCTCCTCGTCATTTAAATTGTCAGGTTCATTAAGCATCCATTTCACTGGCATCCTTGATAACGGAATACCTGAAATAGTTTTTTTCGTCGATATGTTTATTAATGTCGTTCTAGCCGAATTTCGACTATTTGGGTCATCACTATCGAAGACACCTGCGCTGGACGTATTATAGAACACAAATGTGTGCGCAGACATAGGTCTCTTTATTCCCTCGTGTTCCTATTCCGATGGGGCGGCAGTTCGACACGACCGGAGAGAAATCAGGCGCAAGACCGACGGCTGAGCTTACTCTCCGAGGCACGGGCGTCCACACCTCCCTCTTCCTGTCTCCGCACTGTTATTAGAAATTGAAGAATTCCATTTACACTTTTTGGTCCGACCCGGGATTCGAACTGAAGTCTGCGGTTCAACCATTGATCACGAGATCACGAGGCAGTCATAAATAATACGTTTTATCAACAAACATAAAATGGTCATGGTAATTCGCAACCACAAGAATATTTTATTACATAAGTGACTAGCTACACTCTGCGTGCGTTGCTATGTCACCAAAAGATACGTCAGCATGGACTATCATAGCAATATATAAAATTAATTGGAATGACACTAGTGCCATCTGTCTAAAATAGGTCGTACCAAGTTGGCAACCATCCATCGTGAGCGCATTCGGAGCAACTTTACTAAAGAGTTTAAAATGCACTATGCATTACGATTCTAGAACGGCCGTACAGACAATCATTAATTTTTATATATACCTAGTGTAGCTATAAGTTCTGTTTAAAAAAAAATATTGCTAATAAAAGATTTTACTTTTACGGTGTGTTAGTTTAATACTCAAATATAAAACTATTAAAAATATAAAAAACTTATTCGACGTGGTCTCCATTGGCTACAACACAGTTCTATAAACTTTGAGGCCAGTTATTAATAGAAGCACGCACTTTTTCCATGGGAAAATTCTTTACTGCCAATCTTATCAACTGTTTTAGGGACTTCAAATTATCAAGGCGTTAATAGCCAGAACTGTACTCCCTAGAACTGACCATAAATCATAATCCAGCGGATTAAGATCGGAACTAGACGACGGCTAGTCTTTAGCCCTGATGAAGTCCGAGACGTTCGCTTCCAACCAAGACTGGATAGAATGAGTTTTATGATCCGACGCCGAGTCTTGCTGGAAGGACCATACTTGGTTATTGAGCATGGCGTTATTAAGTGGCTTAACTACTTTCTTAATAAAGGTATTTTGATACACTTTTTTTGGTAACGCAGGGGAATCTTTACGCACCAGGAGCCCGGGTGGCTCAACCGGGTACACCCATGCTTTCAGCCGCTATAATTGGAGGGCCTGGATCTAAAAAGATTAGAGCGCGTCCAGCGACAGGCTGGCGTCGGTGAAAAAGCCAGACTCCTCCTCTATGGTGACTGTCCGATTGCCTTTGAACAGTTACCTACTCCACGTCCGAACCGTGCAATGTGGTCAGGTTCCCATCTCAACCCCTGGTTCCAATGCTCCAACGGAGCACACCACGCCGGCCGTAGAGGACAGGGAGGACGGCAACGACATACATCTGTGGCCCCACCGCCAACGCATCAATAGGGTGCACGGCAACGACACACCGAGACACATCTCCTCCAGCGACCCCATCCCGTCCGAGGAGGACGCATTCAAAGTGGGCCCCTGGGCAAGCCCACTCCCCTCCAGGCTTCACTCATGTCTTCACCGTAGTGGTTCAAGTCCATTCAGGTCACGGTTACTAAGCCCCCTCACCATGACAAGGTGGAGATTCATCAAGGGGGATCTTGATACACCTGTGCCGATGTTTTGATACCTTTTTTACAAAAATATGGCACAGTCACTCCTTCACATCCAACACCCCACGCGACACGTAAAAAAATAAAATATATAAATTAAAATACGCGACATGGTTCTAGGTTACCTACCCTTTACTACCCTTATTTTTTTTTTTTATGATATAGAAGGGCAAACGAGCAGCCGGAACCATATTCATGTCTGCCGACGCCCACAGACATCCGCATAGAGGCTATACAGATGCGCAGCCCTCCTTTCTCCTCCTACCTCCGTGGGCCACCGGCTACTTACACACCGCACGAAACGCGACAGCACAGCTGTCACTTTACGCCAGTCTCGTGTAAGCGAGAGGTGCCTCCCCGGTCGTGCCGGCCCAATTATTAGACTGCATGCAAGCATGCAGTGTGGCCCTACCTCTTACAACCTTATTTACCGGGATACAATCTTTTGCTATTGGACAGGATTTCTTCAAATTTTTTCCGTTTCTGCTTTGACCACCTTTTTCGTACGAACACTACGTGGATGGCCAGAACTTTTTCTGTGACAAATAGAAGAAGTCTCATTGTACCTATTAATAGCTCGGTACACAAACATTTGACTAATACCAACTGTATGGAGAGTTTTAAAAATTGCATTTGGCTCCATACCTATTTTGTGTAATGCAATCACAGCGATTTCGTTCTCTTTATCGCCCCTCTCTATTTTAACATCGCAAATTATTGTACAATGTATTGGCGATAAAATGGGAAAATACAATGAACAATCGTATAAAAATTACAATGTCCAAATTCAAATGTAATATTTTTTATTTTCAATTGTAGCAGTATTTATGGCCATACTAAATATACTCGTAGTATATATAGAATATATAGACATATAATATATATGTCTATATATCGTAGTATATATATAGTATATATAGACAATACATTCGTGTCTGTGGAACAATGGAAACATACATATAAAATTTCTACCTAATATATCAAGACGTTTAGTAGTTGACATATTGACATCAGCGCCACCTACCGGATCCAATTATGTTTAAAACAAACCTATCGAAATATCTATATAAAATTTTAACCCACTTAGGTTTATGTTCAGCTACTTAGAAGTTTTCCCGTTCTCCCATGGGAATAAAGCATTTTCCCGTAGTAAAAAATAGCCTTTGTTAATCTGTGACGAAGCATTCAAATAATGAAAGAACATTTCAGAATCATCCTAGTACTTTCGGAGCTATTCGTTGCATGTGACGCGACAGCACAGCTGTCACTTTGCGCTGGTCTCGTGTAAGCGACATACACGTCTATTTATTCCCTCATTCTCATATTCCGATGTGATGACAGTCCAACACAACCGGAGAGAAATCAGGCGCAGGACCGACGGCTTAAAGTGGTCTCATGGGGGTGGTGGCATGGGGGTGTAACACCGCCAACTTCCTGACTCCGGACTGTTATTAGGAACCGAAAAATCCCAATAACAATTTTAAGTCCGACCCGGGATTCGAATACGTCTGCGGTTGAACACGTTTACAACTAAACTATGAGGCAGAGGCAGGCATATTGCTAAATTATTAAATAAATTTTTAAAGGCAAGACAGCAAAGTAGTAAAAAAGTATGAAATATTAAGAAGTAACCTTGAACACTCCAAAAGACTCCTTTTGAATATACTGCGCTGACTCCAGTATGTATACCTCGACTGTTATCGGGTAATTCTTTCATAAGAAGCTGCATAGTTTCCAGTAATTGATCGTCTAGAGGTGAAGCGAGAATAGCGCCTGAAATAGCATTAGAAGAGGATGTTCAAGAAGATAGGCTGCGTCCTCTTCACATACATGTCCGACTGTCAGGAAACCTTAAAGTAATTTTAACTTGTAACAGCAAGCAAACCCACGGCAAATCATATTCCCACATACCACCCCGCCTCAGTGCCCGCTCTACTTAAGGACTCTTCCGATTTAGTAGTACTTTATGGTTTTTTTTTTATAGCATAAGGGTGCAAACGAGCAGTCAGAGTCATTTTCATGACTAGCGATGATCCACACATCTGCATAGAGTTTATACATATGCGTTGCCCTCCTTCCTCCACCACCTTCACGTGCCACTTTACGCCGGCTTTAGTAGTACGGGAAAAAAGAACATGCAAAAGAAATGTGTAATCCTTGGAGACGATTCCCAGCGCTGCGAATTTATAGAAGAATTTTTCATTTGTTACAGAAAAAATTTTGATCCTTTGTTAAGTCATCATGGGCCTTATTAATAAACAAACTTAGTTTAATGCTAGGTTAATGCTTGGATAAACTTAATACTTACTACTAGGCTAATACTTGGATAAAATTATCAATGTTTATTAATAAGGGGTATACGTGAAAGAAATATTAGCAAACCTTCTAATTTGCAGCGCATTCTAGCCTCGATCCATGTGGACGGTACTATGTGGAATTTTAACCAGCCACCCACCTCCACGTAGTATTTATAATCATATCGATAATTCTGCTGAGCTAAATATAAAGAGTTTACATTAAAACATATAAGTCTACTGTTACTGAAAACGTGCTGGTCCACGGCTGGCCTCATTATCTGTGGAGATATCACACTACGTGCCACACAGCCCCGTGCTAAGTACCGTAAGGACTTGTGATACGGCTACTAGACAACGGAAATATATTTAATATGTTTTATAAATTTAAGAAATTTTATATATTTAACATTTTTTTATATATAAATACATAATATAATAATACATAGATAAACATCCATTACCTAGGCGGGATTCGAACCCCCAACTCCCGGCGCTACATGCTCCGCTTTTCCGAGCCCTGTACCACTGCGCCAGCCTGCTCGTCATTATTTTCAATAATTCTATGTGCTTTTATACAATTATCTATATTCTATAATTATTAAATATTATATGTATGGTGATATCCATGAAACTCATAAACAGGCCATAAAATAAGGAAAATTTTGAAATGTATGAATATTATGT
>LUGF01041622.1:28146-40060 GCA_001625245.1 Calycopis cecrops
ATTTGTAGAAAAAAAAACTGTGATGCCTACGTTCAATTTTGAGTTTTGTTAGTTTTTTTCATTCATTTTAATAAGTAATTTGAAGATTTCATAATATTTTTTATTTTCTTGTCAATATGAAGACTGATTTTATTTTATTGGTTAATCTCAAGTTAATTTTGTTAAGTTGATATAAAAAGAAACCAAAGGTTGTGATAATTAGTACGATACTTACCTACCGATACGATTATAATTTTTTAACATTTATGATGTTTTATTTTTATTTTTTCCTTATACGACACACATTTATGGTAATCAATAACTTAACAATGTCGTAAAGGGTAGTTCCAACAATCAATCATAAATTTTGCACAAGCAACAAAGTCGGTTCTGGCACTTCCGACAAATCGCAATTCGTTTTACTTCGTTAAAAAGGTTACAAGTGACTTTTCTCATATTTACACATTAAATATCTCCTACTTCTTACGTTAGCCCGAACATAAATAACTATAACAGTATTATTCTAAACTTTCATGCTCCTATTTAAATTAGGTAAAAAGTTACATGCAATTTACACTTTGAATCGCTCTCCTGTAAAGTTGCTGTTTTGCACATCCGACAATGTTAATAGTCACGGTCGAATTATGGCCTTAACATTAGAAACGTTTCTATTTATCAGATCTGCTGGAAGAAGTTCCTCTATGAAATAAGCTGTACCTCTGTACTTGCCTTGTCCATCTCAGTTCAGTAAATAAGTTTGTTATCTATGTACATAAATTGTTAAATAAATAAATAAATGTGGTGATGATGATCATGATGATGGTTATGATGATGATGATGATGATAATGATAATGATAATAAGGAGCAAGGGGCGATGAAATATCTAGCACATCGGAAAACGATCAAGTTTCATTATTTTCATCTTTACCCTCATCTCGTCCGTCCTTCATGACGCGATGAAATCTTCTATCACCCGCGGCGATGTTGTGCAGAATGTCATAGAGACATCGACATAGAGGTTGCACCCACGTCGAGGGTTTCTCATCCGCGTAGACGATGAACAGTTGAAATGAACAAGTTCATACTGTTGGGTTATTTATATGCAGAATGTAGAATAGATGGATAGTTAATAAAAATAAGATAGAGTTTTATTTGAACGTGTTTACTTGAGAAAATTTTCTACGAAGAGTAATGTGACATTTTCCATATTCGATAAATAAATAAAATAAAATGTTTATTCAGTACCACAAGTTACATTAAATTGTTACACATATTGGAGTCTCCTTTTAAGTAAGTACATACTTGTGACAAGAGACCCCGCTCCTCCTTAACTAAAATAAAAGTAACTATGATACTGTTGTGTGTGCATGTATGTGTGTGTGTGTGAGTGTGTGTGTGTGTGTGTGTGTGTGTGTGTGTGTGTGTGTGTGTTTTGACTTTTTAGCCACTCACTTATACTTATTTTACAATCATATAATCTTTTACCGTAGATAGATAAACATTTATTTAATGCCCCTTGAAAGCAGCACTGTCGCCATGCGAAATTCGTTTTTACCGACTCTTGTTTAATAACGTTATAATTTCTTCTTTTGGAATAAGTGCAAGGGTCAAATACGGTTGATACAATATGTGTTTTTAAGACAGTATTTAAGATAAAAAGTTTACGGATGCTTAATCAATTATGAGTTTCATACAATTCAAAAGTTGAAAAACGACAAGGTTTGAAGTGCATTGTCTTTAACAATACTCTTTGTGATCTCTCTACTTCTATAAATTTAGTTTTAGAGGCTCCACCCCAAACTGAGATACAATAACTTATACTGATTGTACTAAAGCTAAATATATAATTTTACGCATACTTTCAGAAGTTGTATGTCTCAATTTCTTAAAACCCCAAATAAATTTTCGTATACGTTCACTGACGAGTTGTACATGATCATGTCAGTTCAACCTCTGGTCTAGAACGATACCTAAATACTTTGTTTTATTTACTTTTTCAATATTAGGACAAAGACAATCAGGATCATTTGTGTTTCCACATGTATGAATTTTAACTGTAAAGTTGGTAATAGGTTGAGTGTTGTTTGTGATAGAAAAGCAGACGTAATTTCTTTTTTGTGTTAAATGTTAGCAGATTTGATCTTAGCCAGCCAGCGGTCTCAGCCAGTCCCTGTTTAGTGTTCAGTCTAGCAGTTTCCCAATCATCGCCCGTAAATACTATAGCAGTATCATCGGCATACGAGTACACTCTTGCTCCACCCGTCTCTAATCTACTCAGACCATCTATATAGACTAAAAATAGAGTAGGCCCGAGTACACTTCCTTGTGGAACACCGTAACTAATCGTTGAGTCGTCACTAACTGCATTTCCAATTTTGACTCTTTGTGTGCGATTAGTAAGATAATCAGACAGTAATGCCAGTGCTGAGCCCCTTATTCCCACCCGCCCCAGTTTGCTTATAAGTATAGGAATACATACAGTATCAAAGGCTTTTTTAAGATCGAGGAAAACTGCTAAACATTTCCTGCCTTGATCGAGTTGTCCAGTAATATAAGTGATTAACGCCGATATTGCGTCTTCTGCAGATTTCCCTTGTCGAAAACCATATTGTGTCTCTGATAGTAATTTGTACTTATTTAAATAGTTTATGATTGAATAAACGTTCAATACCCTTTTCTAGGATTTTGGATATTGCAGGTAGTACTGAAATGGGTCTATAGTTACTTATTTCGTCTTTAGCTCCACTTTTATAAACTGGTGTGATAATTGATTTCTTCAATAGCGTAGGAAATATGCCTTTACTAAAACAAAGATTAAATAAATGTGTTAAAACTGGTACGATCACGTGTTTAATTTTCTTCAGAAAACTAGTTGGTATATCATCCCAGCCAGGAGCACTGTCTGACTTTAAGTTTATTAATATGCTATGTACCTCCTCATCCACCATGTAAGGTTTGAAATAGTAGATTGCGATCTATAGTGTCCAAAATTATTAGTCTGCGATATAATGTTATTAGCTAATATAGAACCTGTTTCTACAAAATAATTATTAACAAAATTGACTGACTCACTAACTGAAGACTTGGAGTATAATAGTTTATCAATGTTATTCTTAGATTTCTTTAGATGTGCTATATCCTTAATATTATGCCATAATTTCTTACTATTAGTTTTATTTTTTAACAAATTATCCTTTTCATAGTTCCTCTTAAGTTTTTTTATTAAATTATTACAATAATTTATATACCTGTTATAGCTGATTTTTAAAATATTTTTATAAGGTTGATTTTTAGTCTCTTTCTGCAAATTATTCCTGTGTCTAATACATTTAAGTATACCTGGCGTCATCCATGGTTTTATGATCCGATTTCTCTTAGGTATATGGATTACAGAGGTGTTTTCTTTTAATGTTTCACGTATAGAATAAACTAAATTTTCTAATATTAAATTAGGATCATTATATAGTTGTAAATTATTAAAATGTTTATTCTTTAATGTGTTTATGCAATTTTCGTAATCTATTTCGTAATATATTTATCGAATATTGTTTTTTGGCCTACAGAATTTTTGTGCTTTAAGACAGAGAGATTTAAAAATAATAAACAATGATCTGTAACGGATGTATTTAGTACTGCGATGTATGCGTTGTTACTCTTTTGATTTATCTTAATCATAAAATGATCAATGCAATTATTATTTCTTGTGGGAAACTTATGGCCGGACGTTAGCCCATGTGACGCTAGCATTGTTAAATAATTTAATCTGTTATTAAGTTCTACTAAATTTTCATTTTCTTTAGGCGTTATGTTAATGTTTATGTCACCTGTTATTATTATGGTCTTGTGGTTCGATATAATATGAAAATATAAATCTAAGGAATTTATAAATGCACCTGCGTTATAATTAGATGGAGATATATATATACCTAGTATAACGCAATCTCTAGTTTTAATTTCTAGACAAGATGCTTTCGATACATTTAAAAATATATGCAGCTAGTATGTTAATTACAAACTTCATGCTTAATACACCCCCTTAATTAGCATACACTTCGGTTTTACTTACAACCAAAAAATAAACAACATGTCACACTAAAACATTTTACAATACCTAGTTTTTAACAAAGTTTTGAAATTATTTAAACTTTTAGCGCGTCCTTTATTAGTTCAGGCAGAGCGTTCCAAAGAATAATAGTCTTAACAGTGAAAGAAGATTTGAAGATTTGTTAGTTGTTTTTTTAGTTTGTTTAGAAACAGATCGCAAATCCTTACTCGCAATTTTGCGAAATTCAAATTTTTCCTTTAGGTGTGAAGGAGTTCAGGGTCATACAGAATTGAGTATAGAAGAGAAAAAGTTTAAAAGTTGCGGCATAAACGGAGTCATCTGATATTAGATCGGTATTCTGAAATATGTTCATATTTACGCACACCATAATGGACCATATAGATAGATTTTGGAGCCGCTCTAATTTATTTAGTTGTTCTTTCGTTAAATTAATACAGCAACTATCCGCATTATCTATCAATGATAAGAGGATAGATTCAGAAATTGATATTTTAGTCGCAATAGGGAGCAAGTTACACAGCCGCTTCTACTTACCTCTTTTATCTGGTGAGCCCATGACAAGTTTTCGTCGTAATATACGCCAAGATTTTTAACAAATTTACTACAGGGAACAATAATACCATTAACAATCACCGGCGAAAGGTTACCCCTATCAACCCTTGAAACCAGTCCAGCACTACCTATTAGTACGGTCTGACTTTTTATAGGATTAATGTGGAGACCATGGCATAGGCTTCATTCACAAATTGATGCCAGGTCCCTATTCACTTTGTCCGTGGCACCAGGTAAGCATTGAAAGAAAGAAAGAAAGAATTTTTATTTGCTGGAATATGGTTATACAAAATGGGTGTTTTATATAATAGGAGTTTCCAACATATTCTGCTGTGTTAACATGCAAATATTTATTACATATTTTTTTAGTACTCAATTTAATTTTATATAGGTACATTTACATTCTGCACGATACCTTTTTATTAATAAATAAATATCAGATTTCACTACAACTTGTTGCTATCACAATATCATATTATTACACAAATTTTGATTATACAATTGTAGCAGAATAATTCTTAAATAATAAAACAAAGATGTCGAAATGTCAGAAAAAATTATGTCAGAATAGAATTTTAATTATTACTTACTTTCACTTTTCAATAATTACCTTCTTACTATATTTAACATTATTATAACATACTAGCTGCGCCCCGCGGCTTCGCCCGCGTAAATTTCGATATCGTGGAAAATCATTCCATGGCATCCCTCAGGAACATTTTTTCGGGATAAAAGCTATCCTATGTTACTTCTAATACCTCCAAGAACATGTGTACAAAATTTCATGATGATCGGTTGAGCAGTTTTCGCGTGAAAGGGTAACAAACAAACTTACATTCGCATTTATAATATTAGTATGATGATTAGTCAAATAGCATTTAAATAATTTCTCTATCAACTCTAAAAAAATATTTTTTGTACCATAAATTTATTTAAGTTATAAAAACAATTTTCTTTAATCCATGATATGATATCCTTTTTAAATTTATTAAATGGCAAATCTTTAAAATCGAGCAAATTATTACAAATGTCTATAGTCTGTATAGAGGCATTTTTTTATAAATATTTAAGTTACACCAAGGATGGTAAAGTTTGGATTTATATCTACCATTTTTCCACCCCACATCGAATTGTAATTTGAAGCATTCTGGGTGCAATTTAACGAAAATACAAATTTCTCTTATATTAAATATGCAATTAACTGGTAGTTATTTTAATTTCTTGAAAAAGGGCCTACAGCTGTTTAAACACCAGGCGCCAACAATAGCTCCTTTACATTTTTTCTGCACACGAAATGCTTTTTCGACCTTAACTGAGTTCCCCCATAACAAGAGATCATACGAGAGGACCGATGATACGTAGTCATGGTATGCAATGGTTGCCGCGTCCCTGCCCACTGTTTGGCGTAATCACTTTAGAGCTTATACGAAATATCAAGTTTGCTGCATACATATTCTATAATATGGGCTTTCCAGTTGCAGTTCTTATCAACTATAAGCTCTAAGAACTTTACTGAGTCGGTTTCTAAAATATTTGTGTTTCTGAAATTTACATTTAAATTGAATTTTTGAGTTTTATAATTTTGCAAATTGTATTAACTGAGTCTTTTCTATATTTATTTTTAAATTGTATTTACTAAGCCAATTAATTGTATTGCGTGATGTTGAATTTATGTCATATTCTAAAATGTTTTCTTTTCTTTTCACGATAATTGTGGTATCGTCTACAAATAGTAGCATAGAGTGGTGACTTTTATATCGGGATATCATTAACAAATGGTAACAATAGAAAAGGACCTAGTATGCTTCCTTGTATATTGTTAGCTTGATCTGACAGATTTCTTTTCATTTTTATAATCGTACTTATTTCGACGCATTGGTATCGATTAGATAGATAGGATTGTATCCATTCATTAGCAATTACTCTTATTCCAAAAATAAGATAAGGACTACTTGTAACATAATAAGTAGTGAAACTGGAAAAGTCAAAAGTCACTCTTCTGATTTTTAATCTGCGTATCAAATATAAACTAGTTAAGTCTAACGAAGAAGTTGCGACGGTGTTTGAGAATTTGTTGCTGACGTTTCAATTTCAACTACTAAAAATGTAATATAGAGGGTATTAAATTTTTGCCTGCTGCGGCTGAATCACTACAGAAAGATTATTATGTAAGGAAATGTGATGTCAATTTTTATATTCATGAAATCGAGCCCCAATACATAATTTCAGCCTTTAAAATGTTAAATATTAAGAATACGACTGATTTGTTAGGCATATCTATTAAAGTTATAAAATCTATAATTGACATAATTGCTCCATGTTTAACTGTTATATTTAACGAATGTATAAAATGTGGAGTATTCCCTGACCTAAGGAAGCACTCTAAAGTATTGCCTCTTTTTAAATCCGGTTGTACTAGTGATCCTACTAAATTTAGACTAATATATATCTATACTACCTTTTAGCAAATTATTTCATCATTCATCAGTTTAGAATCAGTTACTGTCTCATTTTAAAACTAATAATTTATTACATGACAAGCAATGTGGTTTTACAAAAGGACGCTCTATTACAGATGCTGGTGTAAGTTAATTAAGTTCTATTTTTAGGTATGGGAGGAATTAAGGGATGCGCTAGATATATTTTGTGACCTTTCCAAAGACTTTGACTGTGCAGAGCATTATACATTGGTCAGGAAATGACACCATTATGGTATAGGAGACTCTGCTCTTAATCTATTGACTTAGTTTTAAAACAAAAGAACTCAGAGGCTTGAGGAAAATAAAAAAGATCTAACGGTACTAACATAGAAATTGGGGTCCCACAAGGGTCAATTTTTATTTCATTCCATTCCATTCCATTTCGAAGTTTCAAAAGTTTTTGGACGATTCATTTCATCGTTCATTCTTCACTTTATCATATATTTGGTCTATTATAGGTTGTGGTACTAGTTTATTTCGTATTATCGCCCGTTTTTGGTAACCTGCTCGTTGCCGGCTTACTTGCATATTTAAAAATAGTTTTATGAATTTTAAATGAAGAGGTTCTATAATATATCCTTTTGTGTCATATTTAAAAATAGTTTTATGAATTTTAAATGAAGAGGTTCTATAATATATCTTTTTGTGTCAGTGTCTAGTGTTGTAAGAAATAAGTATGTGCGTAGTATGAACTTGTTCATTTCACCTGTTCATAGTCTGTGCAGATGAGATGACCTCGACGTGGGTGCAACATCTATGTCAAGATTGACATTCTGCACAACATCGCCGCGGGTGATAGAAGATGATGAAGAAGATGTTCGTCGCGTCTTGTATGACGGACGAAATGAGGGCAAAAAATGAAACTTGATCAACTTCCGATAAGCTAGATATTTCATCGCCCCTTGCATACGATCGTAGATGATACCTTATGGACCTTATGGCTCTGGATGTATGCGGTTGTATTAGTAGGGCGTATTTTATATCTGATGCAGTGCTATATTGAACAGACGTATGCGCAAAAATGTCCCCTCAGAATACAAGGGACTTCCAGGGTGCCTGCCTAACTGCCAGCCTGGGTAGATATAACCGTTCCATACGATGAAAATCTCGTGAGAGCTGAATCGGGGAAAAAAAAGAAGTACCTGGATCTGGACGTGGCTGGGTGGTATTCCCGGTGTGATGGTGGTCGGTCGTGGTCTCGGTTGTAGTATCTGCGAGAAGGTGGTGCATTTAGAATCGGCTAGAATAGTCTGCCGATTTCTCGGCTTTAGCGCTGACCCCGACCCCTTTTGGTCTCCCCTGGCGGGGTGAATTCCTCGGCCCACTATAATATGTATTTGTGTACTGGTATATTATGTATTTATATTTTAGTTTAAGTAGTATAGTAGTTTTATTTAAATTTTATATAATAAATAGTAATGTAATTAGTGCGCGTGAGAGAGAGAAATTAATAATAATAATAATAATTTCAATTTGTTTATTATAGTAGTTTTGTTTATATTTTATAGTACAAATATTTATGATAAGAGTGGGCTTGAGAGACAAATTAATGAATAATAATAATAATAATAATCACTAGAAAATTCCTGCAGTTAAACCCAACACACCATCACTCTCACACAAATACTCTATAATGTCCACTTGGCTTTGGCCCGTGGATGTTATTAGCTACCGGTTAATCTTGGGCCAACCGAGAAGGAATAATCCTACAAACATAATAATAATAATAATAATAATAATACGGAGACGCGAAAACGTATAGGACCGCTGCCGGGGGGAGATCGCCGTGGCGCACCTGGAGCTGACGCTGAGTATTTCAGCATGGGAACCGTCAGCGGTGAAGAGTTGAACAGGCGGGGCTCCCACTGACAATGATTCCCAACCCATTCCGACTTTGACTGTCGCGCGGGGGGTAAGTTCCTTTTTCCTGCGTCCACCAAGGCCGGAAAAATAAGAGTTCGCATGTGATGGAGCCAAGAAGTTAATACATTCATCATGCGAACCTACCTATATATAACGAAATTAGAAACTGACATGACCATTTATAACGTAGTGGAGTCCGGCACTATTAGGACCGGCCCATTATCACGGACAGGACCATTTTAGAAAAAGTCTGATATCGTGCTGCTGGACCGGTTACATTCGAGGGTATATTTGGTGGCTATAACCGTTCCATACGATGAAAACCTCGTGGGAGCTAAATCGGAGAAAAAAATTGAAGTACCTCGATCTGGACGTGGATAGGTGGTCGTCTCGTTGTGATAGTGATCGGTCGTAGTCTCGGTTGTAATATCTGCAAGAAGGCGATGCATTTAGACTCGACTAGAATAGTCCGCCGATTTCTCATCCTGTAGCGCTGACCCCCGCCCGTTTGATCTCCCCTGGCGAGGTGAATGCCTCGGTTCACTCTATGTATTTGTGTACCGGTATGTATATGTATTTATATTTTAGTTTAATCAGTATTGTAGTTTTATTTATATTTAATATTATAGATAATTATGTAATTAGCGGGCGTGAGAGAGAGAAATTAATAATAATAATCATAATAATAATAAAATTAATAAGCCCCGTAACACAATCACACGTCCTGCTTGACTATCTAACGTGGGGAAAGACACACGATTGAGAAATTACTGGCGTGGCTAACGTGGCTCTGGAAACCCATCAAAAGTGAAGACGCGATGTAAAAGAAAACGTATAGAACCGCTGCTGGGGGTGATCGCCGTGGCGCATCTGGAACTGACGCTGAGTATTTCAGCATGGGAACCATCAGCGGCGAGGAGTTCAACAGGCGGACTCCCACTGACAATGATTCCCAATCCATTCCGACGCTGACCGTCGCGCTGTTGGTAATTTCCTTTTTCCCACGTCCACCAAGGCCGGAAAAATAAAAGTTCGCTTGAGATGTAGCAAAGAAGTTAATACATTCATCATGAAAACCTGGGTTATTTTTTGGTTACCGGCCAAATTTTCAGGTTTGGTTCAGAATCAATAATAACATTCGATTTACGAAATAAAAATAATTAATAAAAAATAGATACAATTATTTTGTCCCATGTTGTAAAACATATTTCTTGGTCAGCAACACACTCGCGACTCACGGTAGACCGACGTCGCTGACCTTGAAGTCAGAATATACATTTGTATGAGAACAACAATCGATAACTTTTTAAGGACCATTTCAAATCGATTTTTATGTAAAAAAAATATTATAATTAAACGATAAAATTTAAAACACACCCTTGGAATGATGTTTACTTACTTTTTTTAAATTTGGCCGGTGACCAAAAAATAACCATGTATATAATGAAATCAGAAACTGACTTGACCACTTACAGCGTAGTGGAGTCCGGGTCTATTGGGACCGGTCCGTTATCACGGACAGGACCATTTTAGCGAATAAACATGAAATCGTGCTGCTGGACCGGTTGTAGTCGAGGGTGTTTTTGGTGAATATAACCGTTCCATACGATGAAAACCTGGTGAGAGCTGAATCGGAGTAAAAAAGGAAGTACCTGGATCTGGACGTGGCTGGGTGGTATTCTCGGTGTGATGATGGTCGGTCGTAGTCTTGTTTGTAATATCTGCGAGAAGGCGGTTCATTTAGATTCGGCCAGAATAGTCTGCCAATTTCTCAGCCTGTAACGCTAACCCCCGCCCGTTTGGTATACCCTGGCAGGGTGAATTTTTCGGCTCACTTTATGTATTTGTGTACCGGTATGTATATGTATTTATATTTTACATTATAAATATTTATGAAATTAGTGGGCGCGAGAGAGAGAAATTAGTAATAATAATCATAATAGTAATAATAATAAGCCGTCTAACACAATCACACGTCCTGATTGACTATCTAATCACGTGGGGGGCAGAGACACGATTGAGAAATTACTGGCGTGGCTAACGTGGCTCTGGAAACCCATCAAATGTGAAGACGCGATCTAAAAGAAAACGTATAGGACCGCTGCCCGTGGGAGATAGCCGGGGCTCACCTGGGGCTGACGCTGGGTGTTTCAGTATGCGAACCGTCAGCGGTGAAGAGGTGAACACGTGGGTTCCCACCGCAATTGATACTACAGCCGAAACCAGTGACGATGGCCGATTACTATAAGAAGGGATACGTACACCTAGCAGACCATTTAGCCCAAGCACAGTATCTTACACACCATCTATAGAATCATCACCGTCTATGCCATCGTCATCTCTCATTAGCTACTGTAGTAAGAGAGATCCACCCATTTCGACTTTGACTATTGCCCGGGGGGTAAGTACCTTTATTCCTGCGTCCACCAAGGCCGGAAAAATAAGAGTTCGCACGAGATGAAGAAATGAAGTTGATACATTCATCATGCAAACCTACCTATATATAACAAAAGTAGAAACTGACATGAACACTTATAGCGTAGCGGAGACCGGCTCTATTAGGACCGGTTCATTATCATAGACTGGACTATTTTAGCGAATAAACCTGATATCGTGCTTGTTCTATTCTAACCCTGGATTTGTTGCGCAGTGGAAGTGAATTATTATACACAGGGCTCAAATCAGAATGAACCTGTCTGCGATAAATCTTAAATAGGTGCAATTACCTTGTGTCTCCAGGGTCCGGCTTAATATATATCACATTAACCTCAAAAACCTATGGCCATAAATTTCAAGCATGTAATGAGATATATTTAGCCTTCCGTGAAGCTGCAATCCGCCCGAAATATGAATCTTCTTAGGCAAGCCTCTCAACAATGGTTCTCAATTGTCCAATTATTCACATTTACAACACACATAAGTTCATTTAGTTAGTCAATTAACCTTCTGCAACTGAGGTGGTAGTCTACCAGA
>LUGF01041622.1:56429-70485 GCA_001625245.1 Calycopis cecrops
CCCACATGGAGTACTGTTGTCATCTCTGGGCAGGCGCACCTCAATTCTAGCTTATACCATTTGACAGCATCCAACGTCGCGCAAGTCGAATCGTTGACGGCCAAGTTCTTTCCAGCAAGCTTGATACACTTGCCATACGGAGATATGTTAGTTCGCTGTGCATCTTTTACCGTATTTTCTATGGGGAGTTTTCCGAGGAATTGTTCGGACTTAATACCTGCAGCTGAATTTCACTATCGAACTTCGCGTCAAAATTCAATTTTCCACCGGCACCATCTAGATGTTCCGAAGTCCACCACTGTACGCTTTAAACGCAACTTCATCCCGGCGCACTACTTCATCAGCTGCCACCCTCGGTATTTCCGGACCAATATGACTTAGGGATCTTCAAGAAGCCTACTCTCATCTTAAAGGCCGGCAACGCAACTGCAAAACCCTTGGTGTTGCAGATATCTGTGGGCTTCGGAAAACACCATCATCTCGGTGACCCGACTGCTCGTTTGCGCCCCCTGTACTATAAAAAAAAATAATTATGCCTTTAGGCTGTGCCAAATTGGTTAAGTTCGGCATAAGCTAGGTAGTCATGCGATTCATGGTACCTAGCACCGGTTTTCAACCTAACCAAAACGCCGTCAGTGTGACGTGCCTACAAACATTGTTGCATTAGCAACAAAACAGCAACAAAACTTACAGTTAAAGAAAAAACAAAAAGTAAAAGAAAATATGCAATTTAAATATAAAACAAATTGAGAGAAACTAACTATTACACAATAATATACCATCACAGCCACATATACGTACATTACAAACACCCAAACATATATTTAACAGATAAAGGACATAAAATAAGAGTAATATATAATTATTATAATATTGAGGCACTTCCTATCGCCATTTGAGCTCTACCACTACTCTACAGTATAACCGTTCCATACGATGAAAACCTCGTGAGAGCTGAATAGGAGAAAAAAAGGAAATACCTGGATCTGGACGTGGCTGGGTGGTATTCCCGGTGTGATGGTGGTCGGTCGTAATCTCGGTTGTAATATCTGTGAGAAGGTGGTTCATTTAGACTCGGCTAGAATAGTCCGCCGATTTCTCAGCCTGTAGCGCTGACCCCTGCCCGTTTGGTCTCCCCTGGCGAGATGAATTCTTTGGCTCACTCTATGTATTTGTGTACCGGTATGTTTATGTATTTATATTTTAGTTAAAGAAGTATAGTAGTTTTATTTATATTTTACATTGTAATTATTGCAATAATTAGTGCGCGTAAGAGAGAGAATTTAATAATAATAATAAGCCCCCTAACAGTACCACACGTCTTGATTGACTATCTAATCACGTGGGGGCAGACACACGAATAAGAAATTACTGGCGTGGCTAACGTGGCTCTGGAAAGCCAAAAAAAATGGAAACGCGATCTTAAAGAAAACGTTTAGTACCGCTGCCCGGGAGTAATCGCTAGGAAGCACCTGAAGCTAACGCTGGGTGTTTTAGCATGCTAACCGTCAGCGGTGAGGAGTTAAACAGGCGGGTTCCCACCGACAATGTAACAGCCGAAACCAGTGACGATGGCAGATTATTATCAGAAGGAATACGTACACCTAGCAAACCATATAGCCCAAGCACAGTATCTTACACAACATCTATATCTCGTATTAGCTACAGTAGTAACACAGATCTACCCATTCCGACTTTAACTGTCGCGCAGGAGATAAGTTCCTTTTTTCCGCATACTCCAAGGCCCGAAAAACAAGAGTTCGCATAAAATGGAGGAAAGAAGTTAGTACATTCATCATGCGAACGATATAACCGTTCCATATGATGAAAATCTCGTGAGAGCTGAATCGGAGAAAAAAAGAAGTACCTGGATCTGGACGTGGCTGGGTGGTATTCCCGGTGTGATGGTGGTCGGTCGTAGTCTCGGTTGTAATATCTGTGAGAAGGTGGTTCATTTAGACTCGGCTAGAATAGTCCGCCGATTTCTCAGCCTGTAGCGCTGACCCCCGCCCGTTTGGTCTCCGCTGGCGAGGTGAATTCCTCGGCCCACTATATTATGTAAAGGATGTTTTTTTTAGAGGTATATAACTTTAAATTGCAATAAAACAACGATGGAATATTCGATTGACATGTTCTTTTATTTATTCCAAAGATAATCTTGTGGCATTACATTTTAAATATGATTTCTGGCATGTGACTGCCACGGCTGGCTTGGATGTAGTCCAATCTGGACGTCCAATTTTCGATGACCTTTTGCAACATTTGTGGTCGTATATCGGCAATAACACGGCGAATGTTGTCTTCCAAATGGTCAAGTGTTTGTGGCTTATCCGCATAGACCAATGACTTTACATAACCCCACAGAAAATAGTCTAGCGGAGTTAAATCACAAGATCTTGGAGGCCAATTCACAGGACCAAAACGTGAAATTAGGCGGTCACCAAACGTGTCTTTCAATAAATTGATTGTGGCACGAGCTGTGTGACATGTTGCGCCGTCTTGTTGAAACCACAGCTCCTGGACATTATGATTGTTCAATTCAGGAATGAAAAAATTAGTAATCATGGCTCTATACCGATCACCATTGACTGTAACGTTCTGGCCATCATCGTTTTTGAAGAAGTACGGACCAATGATTCCACCAGCCCATAAAGCGCACCAAATAGTCAGTTTTTCTGGATGTAACGGTGTTTCGACATACACTTGAGGATTAGTTTCACTCCAAATGCGGCAGTTTTGTTTGTTGACGTAGCCATTCAACCAGAAGTGCGCTTCATCGCTAAACAAAATTCGCTTATGAAAATCGGGAACAATGGCAATCTCGTTTTGAGCCCATTCGACGAATCTACGCCTTGCTTGATGATCGTTTGGCTTTAACTCTTGCACGAGTTGGATTTTGTAAGCATGCAAACCAAGATCCTTCCGCAAAATCTTCCATAAAGTGGATGGACACAGATTCAATTCCTGTGCTCGATGGCGGATGGACACATTCGGGTCTTCCTCAATGCCACGCTCTACAGTAGCAATAGCTTCTTCTGTACGCACCGTACGGCGTCTCTGGGGATGCGAGTTATCAATCAGAGTAAACGTGGTGCGAAAACGTTCCATGGTTAATCGAATTAACTGCTCTGATGGACGATTTTGTCGACGATAAAATGGACGTAGTGCGCGATACATATTCCGCACAAAACCATTATTTTCGAAATAAAATTGCACAATTTGCAAGCGTTGTTCAGGTGTGAGTTTATTCATGATGAATTGCCAAACCAAACTGAGAATAAATCACTTGACAGCTGTTAAATCGGTCGCCATCTTAAAAAGTAATGCCAACTTAAAGTTCTATACCTCGAAAAAAAACACCCATTATTTGTGTACCGGTATGTATATGTATTTATATTTTAGTTCAAGTTGTATAGTAGTTTTATTTATATTTTATATTATAAATATTTATGTAAATAGTGGGCGCGAGATAGACAAATTAATAATAATAATAATAATAATAAGCCCACTAACACAACCACACGTCGAATCGGAGAAAAAAAAGAAGTACCTGGATCTGGACGTGGCTGGGTGGTATTCTCGGTGTGATGATGGTCGGTCGTAGTCTTGTTTGTAATATCTGCGAGAAAGCGGTGCATTTAGACTCGGCTAAAATAGTCCGCCGATTTCTCAGCCTGTAGCGCTGACCCCTGCCCGTTTGGTTTCCCCTGGCGAGATGAATTCCTCGGCCCACTCTATGTATTTGTGCACCGCTATGTTTATGTATTTATATTTTAGTTAAAGAAGTATAGTAGTTTTATTTATATTTTACATTGTAATTATTGCAATAATTAGTGCGCGTGAGAGAGAGAATTTAATAATAATAATAAGCCCCCTAACACTACCACACGTCTTGATTGACTATCTAATCACGTGGGGGCAGACACACGAATAAGAAATTACTGGCGTGGCTAACGTGGCTCTGGAAAGCCAAAAAAAATGGAAACGCGATCTTAAAGAAAACGTATAGTACGGCTGCGCGGGAGTAATCGCTAGGAAGCACCTGAAGCTAACGCTGGGTGTTTCAGCATGCTAACCGTCAGCGGTGAGGAGTTAAACAGGCGGGTTCCCACCGACAATGTAACAGCCGAAACCAGTGACGATGGCAGATTATTATCAGAAGGAATACGTACAGTGTACACCTAGCAAACCATATAGCCCAAGCACAGTATCTTACACACCATCTATATCTCGTATTAGCTACAGTAGTAACACAGATCTACCCATTCCGACTTTAACTGTCGCGCAGGGGGTAAGTTCCTTTTTTCCGCATACTCCAAGGCCCGAAAAACAAGAGTTCGCATGAAATGGAGGAAAGAAGTTAGTACATTCATCATGAGAACGATATAACTGTTCCATACGATGAAAATCTCGTGAGAGCTGAATCGGAGAAAAAAAAGGAGTACCTGGATCTGGACGTGGCTGGGTGGTATTCCCGGTGTGATGGTGGTCAGTCGTAGTCTCGGTTGTAATATCTGTGAGAAGGTGGTTCATTTAGACTCGGCTAGAATAGTCCGCCGATTTCTTAGCCTGTAGCGCTGACCCCCGCCCGTTTGGTCTCCGCTGGCGAGGTGAATTCCTCGGCCCACTATATTATGTATTTGTGTACCGGTATGTATATGACGTATTTATATTTTAGTTCAAGTTGTATAGTAGAAGTTATTTATATTTTATATTATAAATATTTATGTAAATAGTGGGAGCGAGATAGACAAATTAATAATAATAATAATAATAAGCCCACTAACACAACCACACGACGAATCGGAGAAAAAAAAGAAGTACCTGGATCTGGACGTGGCTGGGTGGTATTCTCGGTGTGATGATGGTCGGTCGTAGTCTTGTTTGTAATATCTGTGAGAAAGCGGTGCATTTAGACTCGGCTAAAATAGTCCGCCGATTTCTCAGCCTGTAGCGCTGACCCCTGCCCGTTTGGTCTCCCCTAGCGAGATGAACTCCTTGGCCCACTCTATGTATTTGTGTACCGGTATGTTTATGTATTTATATTTTAGTTAAAGAAGTATAGTAATTTTATTTATATTTTACATTATAATTATTGCAATAATTAGTGCGCGTAAGAGAGAGAATTTAACAATAATAATAATAATAAGCCCCTTAACACAACCATATGTCTTGATTGACTATCTAATCACGTGGGGGCAGACACACGAATTATAAATTACTGGCATGGCTTAGGTAACTCTGGAAACCCATAAGAAATGGAAACGCGATCTTAAAGAAAACGTATAGTACCGCTGCCCGGGAGCAATCGTTAGGGAGCACCTGAAGCTAATGCTGGGTGTTTCAGCATGCTTACCGTCAGCTGTGAGGAGTTAAACAGGCGGGCTCCCACCGACAATGTAACAGCCGAAACCAGTGACGATGGCAGATTATTATCAAAAGGAATACGTACACCTAGCAAACCATATAGACCAAGCACAGTATCTTACACACCATCTATATCTCCTATTAGCTACAGTTGTAACACAGATCTACCCATTCCGACTTTGACTGTCGCGCAGGGGGTAAGTTCCTTTGTCTCGCATACTCCAAGGCCCGAAAAACAAGAGTTGTTTTTCGTTTTTCTTTGCTCCATCTCATGCTAAGAGTTAGCATGAGATGGAGCAAAGAAGTAAATACATTCATCATGCGAACCTACCTATATATAACGAAATTAGAAACTGACAGGACCACTTATAGCGTAGAGGAGTCCGGCTCTATTAGGACCGGTCCATAATCACGGACAGGGCCATTTTAGTGAATAAACCTGATATCGCTGCTGCACCGGTTGCAGTCGAGAGTGTTTTTGGTGGACATAACCGTTCCATACGATGAAAACCTCGTGAGAGCTGAATCGGAGAAAAAAAGGAAGTACCTGGATGTGGACGTGGCTGGGTGGTCGTCTCGGTGTGATGAAGGCCGCACGTACACCAGTTTGCAATACCTACAGGAAGGAGGTGCATTTAGACTCGGCTAGAATAGTCCGCCGATTTCTCAGCCTGTAGCGCTGACCCCCGCCCTTTTGGTCTGTCTTGCGGGGTGAATTCGTCGGCCCACTTTATGTCTTTGTGTACTGGTATTTATATTTTAGTTTCAGCAGTATAGTAATTTTATTTATATTCTATATTACAAATATTAATATTATTAGTGGGCGTAAGAGAGAGAAATGAATAATAATAATAAACCGCCTAACATAACCACACGTCCTGATTGACCACCTAATCACATTGGAAGCGGAAACACGAATGAAAAATTACTGGCGTGGCTAACATGGCTCTGGAAACCCATCAAAAATGGAGACGCGATCTAAAAGAAAACGTATAGCGCGCCTACGTAATTTATATATACACATGTTAGGCCCAAAGACCGAAAACGCTCAATGGGCGGAAAAAACGGCTACAACGCGTTCTGGCTGTTTTCAATTGCGCAGAACACGTTTTAGCTGCTATTTAACGCTCCCAACGCGTTCTGGTAATTGTCGAACGGCCAGGACGCGTTTTGTCATTCGTCAAACGCTCAGAACGCGATCCTAATGTTTGATTTCTATTATGTGCCACACTCTAGCTGCGTACAATAAAATTTATTTTGTACTTTTAAAACAAAAGATGAATTTTGATTATTGTTCTACACACATAAGTTATGATGAGGTTTTTTCTTTTTCTTTCTATTCTATTCTATTCTAAATATACTTAAATTTATGATTTCAGTTAATTTTCAACAATTGAATCCTGTACGACTACAATTAAATACAAAGGACATATTTTTTCAAACTTTTTATTGTATCAGAACATTACTTATTTTTAAAAATACTGCTTGAATGACATTTCGAATTACATTTTGATGAGAAAATGGTAGCATTGTCCAATTCAAAATTTCCACCGGCTGAAATCGAACTAGTGTTGTTGTAAGAGTGCCCGATGTTGATCGCGGAAGATTAGCTCCCAGAAACGTTCTAGCATTTGTCACTCAATCCTCCGGTCTTTACAAATTAGGTACAAAAAAGGTACTCTCGAACGTCTTTATGCTCGCAATGAATTTACAATCGCCGACAGTAACTTTGTTAAAGAAAGTGATTTTTTTATATGTAAAGTCTTTTCCTGTAGATGTGCGTACGTATTAATATTTTTTTGCTACAAATTGAACAAGCGGGCTCCCACCGACAATGTAACAGCCGAAACTGAAATTATTATCGGAAGGAATACGTACAACTAGCAAACCATATAGCCCAAGCACAGTATCTTACACACCATCTATATCTCCCGTTAGCTACAGTAGTAACACAGATCCACCCATTCCAACTTTGACTCTCGTGTGGGGGGTAAGTTATTTTTTCCCGCATCCTCCAAGGCCGGAAAAACAAGAGTTCGCATGAGATGGAGCAAAGAAGTAAATACATTCATCATGCGAACCTACCTATATAATAATATAACGAAATTAGAAACTGACATGACCATTTATAGCGTAGCAGAGTTCGGCTCTATTGGGACCGGCCCATCAACGCGTACAGGATTATTAAAGCGAATAAACCTGATATCGTGCTGCTGAACCGGTTGCAGTCGAGAGTGTTTTTGGTGGGTGTAACCGTTCCATACGATAAAAACCTCATGAGAGCTGAATCGGAGAAGAAAAGGAAGTACCTGGATGTGGACGTGGCTGGGTGGTCGTCTCGGTGTGATGAAGGCCGCACGTACACCACTTTGCAATACCTGCAAGAAGGAGGTGCATTTAGACTCGGCTAGAATAGTCCGCCGATTTCTCAGCCTGTATCGCTGACCCCCGCCCGTTTGGTCTCGCTGGCGTGGTGAATTCCTCGATCCTCTTTATGTATTTGTGTACTGGTATTTTTATTTTAATTTCAGAAGTATAGTAGTTTTATTTATATTTTATATTACAAATATTGAGTGGGCGTGAGAGAGAGAAATGAATAATAATAATTATAAGCTCCCTTACATAAGCATACGTCCTGATTGACCATCCTATCACGTGGCGGGCGGACACACGAATGAAAAATTATTGGCGTGGGTATCGTGGATCTGGAAACCCATCAAAAATAATGATAATAATAATAATATTTTATAAAGATCTTCCTTAAACTAGGTACTTATACAATTGTTGTGGATGCACTCCTTTTAAGTAAACAAATACCTACCTACCTACACAAAAGTGGCAGGAGGCAACGCTCTGCCCTAAGTCGACATAATAGAAATGATAGTAAAAGAAAGAAAAAGTAAAACAAAATGTAAAATTAAACTTAAAAGTTAGCTTACATTTAATTGTGTATGTATTGTATGTATTGTAACACCCAGTGAGTTGATACTGCTACGTATAGCAATATAGTTCAATGATAACACCATAATTTTGCATTTTTAGCCATTTACTGAGCGTAGTTTTAAAGTTATAATAATTTTGAGTGTATATACTAAGATTTTTATTTAACATATTAAATAATATTGCACTTAATCTATCAAACTGTCTTTTTGCAAAGCTAGTTTTAACAGATTTAACATTGACAACACTCCGATTCCTTCTTTTATTTAAATTATTAGGATTAAAGTCTTGTGAATTTTTAATACGGTAGCATATGTGTATAATTTTCTAACAGTCAAGAGGTCCGCATAGTTGTAAAGGTCTTTAGTAGGAAATCTTCGAGGCAAAAAGTATATAACCTTTAGTAGACCTTTGTGCTCTTTCCAACTCAAGCATTTCGGTTTTGCTGACGCCTCCCCATATTGGAATGCAATATCCTATTACACTCTCGACCAGCGCTTTATAGATTTTATTTAAAAGTTCTTTGTCAACCACATGTCGAAGAGTCTTAAAAACCCAAATTAACTTTCTAGTTCTGCCCATTACCTGTTCGATGTGAGTATGCCAAGATAATCTTTCGTCAACTGTAATCCCCAGGTATTTTACATGTGGAACTTTTTCGATGATTGAACAGCTACAGTGTAATAGATGTTCACCACATGTATGAATTTTAAGCTGAAAATTATTTTCAGGCTGACTTCTAGCAGTTTTTGTAAAACAGACATAATTAGTTTTATGGGTGTTTAATGTCAGTAGACTAGACTTGAGTCAGGCAGCTACTTTAGCCAGCCCACTCTCAGTTCTTCTTTTTACATCTTCCCATCAGCGTATGTAGTAATCTCGCATAAGGGATATTTAATTTACAGAGATTATTTACGTACACTAGAAATAAAGTGGGTCCAAGTACGCCAAGTATGCCTTGCGGTACTCCGAACGAAATATTCTTCTCAGTACTTAGATAGTCTCTTACTTTGACCATTTGTTTTCTATTCTTTAAGTAGTCTACAAATAGTTTTAACAGCACATCTCTTATGCCAATATTTTCTAACCTTTGGATAAGAGTGGGGATGGATACGGTGTCAAACGCTTTTTTCAGATCTAAAAACACTCCCATCGATTTATTACCTTTTTCAGTTTGTTCAACAATTTCAGTGAAAAGGTCTGTTAATGCATCTATCTGTAGTAGAAAGATCTTGCCTAAATTCGTCCTGAGTATTAACTCAGATATTGAAGTGTTTTAAATATTTTATAAGTCTATAATTAAGGACTTTTTCAAAAATTTTAGAAATTGAAGAATATACGGATATTGGGCGGTAATTGTTAACATCATTTCCATCTCCACTCTTATACACTGGGGTTATTACGGATAGTTTTAGAGCTGTAGGAAAAATACCTTGTGCAAAACATAAATTAACTATATTATGAACGATAAACGG
This sequence comes from Calycopis cecrops, assembly GCA_001625245.1. Taxonomy (NCBI): domain Eukaryota; kingdom Metazoa; phylum Arthropoda; class Insecta; order Lepidoptera; family Lycaenidae; genus Calycopis; species Calycopis cecrops. The sequence goes on from LUGF01041622.1 coordinate 66,212, forward strand.
GACAAGTCAGGATGAGCAAATTTCGGAAACTCTGTAGATATTTTGTCCCAACTTGGGGCACTATGCGGATGAAGCTTCATTAGAATATTATATACTTTTTCACAGTCTGTATCAAGTTGAACAAAAGTTTGTATTGGGGTTTCATCTAAACTATACGGAAAATTAAGGTTTTGGGAACTATAAGTTGAAATTTGATTAGCTAGTTTTTTTCCTATGTTAGCGAAATGTTTATTAATAAAATTAACTGAGTCTAATGGCGTAGATTTTGAATTTAGCAATTGGGAATTAAAGGAAGTTTGAGTTTTGTAGTTGGTAATATTGTTTATGGACTTTTTTAATAATTTAGGATTATTTTTAGATTTAGATAATTTTATTCTTTGGTATTTTCGTTTTAGTGTTTTTAATTAAATTATTTATATAGTTTCGGTATCGTCTGTAAGTAATTATAAGAATTTCATTTCTGAGGTCTAGGCGTAAATCTTTTTGTAACTTATTCCTATGTCGGATGCATCGTAAGGTTCGTCGGTGCTTCATTTTCAGCATGGAATATTTGTTGAGGTATGGTGTCACGTGAGCTCTTAGCGGTACATCAAAACAGTAACGGGCAAAAGCGTTCTGAACTCTTTGGATTAGTTTTTGTGTACGTGCCAGAATGCGTGAACCCGTGACCGCATCCATATAATTGAGTTTAGAAAGAACAAGAGATTCAACGAGCCGGATTCGTAACTCCTCTTTTAAAAATGGTTTTATTTGATATAGGACTTTAAGTTTATTAAAGCAAGTTTTTACAATATTAGTAACGTGTTTTTCAAATCTTAGGTTACAATCCATATGCAAACCAAGGTTTCTTGCTTCGTATACCCGATCAATAGGTTCCTCTGCGAGCATGACTTTAGTTAAACGACACAGGTTATGTAGTTGATGTTTACTACCAAAAACTAGATATTTTGATTTGTTTGGATTGAGTAGAAGGCAATTGTTTTTAGACCAGGTAGCTATTCTTAAGAGATCCTCATTTAATTTTACAATAGCATTATCTATTTCCGAACGTTTACACGAAATATATATCTGCACATCATCGGCATACAAATGATATTTGCAATTTAGAATTTGATTTTGTATGTCTGCTGAATACAGTGCGAATAGCACAGGCCCTAATACAGCCTTGTGGAACGCCCCTGTTTACAGCAGCCCTGTCAGAAATGATTGTGGAACTACTATGGATCACCTTGACGTACTGTTGTCGGTTGCTAAGATAGCTGTTGAACCATTGTAAGGCTCCCCTGTCAAAACCGTAGTACTTCAACTTCGACATTAGCATATCAATGTTTATAGAATCAAATGTCCTAGAAAAGTCCAGTAATACAAGCACGGTACACATTCCCTTATCTTGTGAACATAGTATGTTATCGGTTACATCGAGTAATGCAGTCACCGTGCTACCTTGTCTCCTAAATCCGGACTGAACCTCAGGCAGAATTTGATTTTTTTTCGAGATATTGCATTAATTGATTGCAGACGGCCTTCTCTAGTACTTTAGAGAGGCATTTATATATACTTATGGGCCTAAGATCAGTAAGGTTAGTAGCGTTTGTGTGTTTAGGCAGAGGTGTAACTATTGCTATTTTCCAGATGTCAGGATAGGTGAAGGTGTTAATAGATTTGTTAATAATATAGCGTATGGCGTTAGTACTATGAGGTAGTGTCAATAAGATCATATCTAGAGTTATACCGTCGCAACCTTCTGCTTTAGATTTTAAATTTCTAAGGATACTTATAATCATCTCGCCACTAATAGGCTCGATATGGAACACCGCGTTGCTGAAATTATGATATTCGTAATAAGTCAATTGTGATAAGTTCACGCTGTTATTGCCAGGTATGGTCAAAAAATGATTGTTAATTATGTCAGGATTACTGAAAGTGTAGGGTAATTCAAAATGTGATTTTGGCAAGAGTGTTTTTTTGAGATTCCTCCATAAAAGTTGTGAATTGTGGATGTTATTATTAATGTTGTCCTCAAAGTATGCTAGTTTTTCAAAGTGGAGTGAACGATTCACTATGCTTTTTAGTAATTTATAATATTGTTTTTTACTATCGAGTCCAGTCTTACGATAAGTTGCGCAAGCCTTATCTCGTAATTTAATCATTATTTTAATAGTGTCAGTGATCCATGGATTAACCTGTTCCCTAATAGTAATAGTCTTTATTGGTGCATGTATATCGAAAAGATACAAAACACTTTGATTGAAAGTGTTGACAGCAGAGTTAACATTTTCAAGTCTCAAAATTCTGTCCCAGTCCATGCTCAATAGGTCTCTATTAAATAACTCTATGCATATGTTTTTTATTGGTCGTATAATAATCCTATGGGGAGCAGGTTTAACTCGCTTGATGTTAAACTCGCAAACAACGAGACAGTGGCCCAGCAGCGAACCGATATGTTCCACGTACATTTGATTTACGCCCAGATCGGTGCAAACAACATCAATTAAAGTTTGGCTAGTTTCGGTAAAATGTGTCGGCTCTTCCACCAATTGTATTAAGTTAAAACATGAGAGGAATGTGTTAAATTTAATAACTTTTGCATCGTCTTTCAAAAATAAATTTATGTTAAAATCGCCTAGTCAAATTAAACTGTCAAATGATTTTAAAGAACTTATGGAATCTGTAATGGTATCAAAGAAAAGATCAACATTCATCCATGGTGGACGATATGCTGTACCGATGACTAACTTTTTCCCGCTAAGAGTCATAGTCAGCCACATCTGTTCAACGGACCGGTGATTCGGGTCCACGGGGTGAGGCCAGGTTCGTACTGCCATATTCCTCTTAATGTAAAATCCGACCCCACCACCAAGTGACGATGGCGATGAATGACGAAGAAACCAGTGACGATGGCAGATTAGTATCAGAAGGAATACGTACACCTGGTAAACCGTATAGCCCAAGGACAGTATCTTACACACCATCTATATCTCCCATTAGCTACAGTAGTAACACAGATCCACTAATTCTGACTTTGACTGTTACTTGGGAGGTAATTACATTTTTTCCCGCGTCCAACAAGGCCGGAAAAATAAGAGTTCGCATGAGATGGAGCAAAGAAGTTAATACATATAACATGCGAACCTACCTATACAATAACGAAATTAGAAACTGACATGACCACTTATAGCGTAGCGGAGTCCCGCTCTATTAGGACCGGTCCATCATCACAGACAGGACCATTTTAGCGAATAAACCTGATATCGATGCGAAACGATAAAATAATAATTTTCAATCCAATCACTTAGTATAATTAGGTATAGAGTGCCAAATTACTCTTACTTACTGTGTTGTGCAGTACGCTCTTGAAATTATTCTGATCACTGTCATCTCACGGTCTTATGTGTTCTATGCTTAGTTGTAACCTAGTGTAGCTATTTAAATTATACAAATATCTGTAAGTACCAGTATGAGATTACTGTTTTTTTTTATTTAGTATTTTTTTTTGTTAACCTATAATCTATAATATTATGTTTTGTTTAATAAGAGGGTGAGGGGATAGAATAAATTGTATATTTTTTCTGGGATTATATGTAAATGTCATACTTAAGTGTTGTACTCTGTTAACGTGTATCCGTTTAGTGATCTCACTAAGTGGCTCCAACGGAAGACCAGTGCTGTTTCATGGCAGCAACATGCTGAGTTGGAACCAATTTGTGACACACATAACTTTATGTATAAGTATTTCTTTTGCCTTGTTTTTCTTTCTTTCTCCATTTAATTCAAATGGTATGATTGTGTGTATTGCAAATAAATTATTCTTATTCTTATTCTTATATCATGCTGCTGGACCGGTTGCGATCGAGGGTGTATTTGGTCGATAATACCGTTCATACTATGAAACCTCGTGAGAGTAGAAATGGAGAAAAAATGGAAGTACCTGGATGTGGACGTGGCGGGGTGGTCGTCCCGGTGTGATGAAGGCCGCACGTACACCAGTTTGCGGTACCTGCAAGAAGGAGGTGCATTTAGACTCGGCTATAACAGTTCGCGTATTTCTCAGCATGTAGCGCTGACTCCCGCCCGTTTGGTCTCTCTGGCGTGGTGAATTCCTCGGCCTACTCTATGTATTTGTGTACTGGTATATGTATTTATATTTTAGTTTAGGTATAATAGTAGTTTTATATATATTTTATATTGTAAATATTTATGTAATTAATGCACGTGAGAGAGAGAAATTAATAATAATATTAATAATAAACCCCGTAATACAACCACACGCCCTG
>LUGF01041622.1:74086-89869 GCA_001625245.1 Calycopis cecrops
CCATGCACCTGTGTCGCACAGCGGGCCGGTACAACGTCCTATCATGTTAGATTTAGCACTTTCTAAAAACGTCTCTCTCGCCCTAGGGCAGACAAAGATGTTAAACGAGTTATATTCAGATCATAGACCAGTCTTATTAGATTTTGGCCCCCACGACAATGTCATTATCCCCAAAAAGATAATAGATTATAATCTTTTGCGAGTTAATCTCGCTAACCGAAAGTCGAACCACCTCGACAGCATCCCCGATAGGATAGAGCCGAGCGACGCCGATAAAGTAATCGCTCAGCTCACCAATCACTTAGATTTCTCTATAGAGATGTCTACAAATGAGATACTAGATGGCTTACACAACCACTGGGATCTCCCGCCCGACATCAAAGAACTTATCCTCACGAAAAACCGTGCGAGACGTAGATTTTGTAAGCATCCCTCGGATGACCACCGAACTATCCTCCGTCACCTCCAAGCGGAGGTGAAGTCCCAAGTAGACGCTTACCGTCAAGAGAAGTGGGCTTACCTACTTAGTCACATTTCGCCCTCGCATACGGCCTACTGGCCGCTAGCGAAAGCTCTGAAAGCAGAGCCCTGGCAAACATACCCGCCCTCTCACGTCCTAACAGTCTCCCTGCAATAGACGCCTATGAAAAAGCCGAGCTATTGGCCGATACCTTGGAGCAGCAGTGCTCTCCAAGTGTCACTCAATTAGTTCCCTCCCACGTGAAGGAGATCAATAGGGAATTAGAGTACCGCCTTTCTCTACCATTACAAGGCGATCCCCTCTGTCCGACAGACATTGATGAGGTAACAGACCTCATCAAAGCTCTTGTCCCCCGAAAGGCCCCGGGGCCTGACGGTATCACTAATAAGGTCTCAAAGAGCCTACCACCTGCTCTCTTAAGCCTCTTAGTGTGCATCTTCAATGCTCTCCTCGAAGACTGCGCATTCCCCGTCCCATGGAAGGTAGCCACTGTGATTCGGTATTCATAAGCCTGGTAAGCCCCGCACCAAACCCACAAGCTACCGTCCTATTAGTCTTATTAGTTCGATAGGTAAAATCTATGAGAGAATTCTTTTCGCACGCATCAAAGATGTCGTGCTAGAGGAAAATCTCTTAATGGATGAGCAGGTCGCCTTCCGCGAAGGACATAGTAGGACATAGTCCACTTCAGGTTCACCATCTTTGTGAATTCGTTCACGACGGTGTTAACCGTAAACGTCCCATCCCGATATGCGCAGTCTTCTTTGACGTAGCCAAAGCTTTCGACAGAGTATGGCATAAAAGCCTAATCTGAAAACTGTTCCGTCTAGGTCTGCCGGATAGGCTAGTCCTAACCATTAAGGCATACCTGACCAATAGACATTTTCAATATAGGGTAGAGGGCACGCTGTCCACCAGCCGCCTCTTAAGAGCCGGAGTCCCCCAGGGCTCTGTTCTCGCCCCCACTCTCTACAATCTCTATACGAGTGATATCCCGCTCCATCCCAAGGTAGAGTTGGCGATGTTCGCGTATGATACCGCCCTTTATAGTCGTGCCCGCACGGTCCCTCTAGCGACCAAGTACCTCCGGCAGGCGATCACCTCCCTAGGGGGGTGATTCGCCCGCTGGCGGATCGAGGTCAATCCTGACAAGTCCCAGTCAATCCTGTTCTCGGGTTGTTCCCGTAATGTTCAAACGAGACCCTCTCGTATCATGCCTCCCGTTTCTATATACGGTCAAACCATCTTCAGAGTACGCTCCGTCAAGTACCTGGGGGTCACCCTAGATAGTCGCTTTTCTTTTAAGCCGCACGTTCAACGCGTGCGCAAAAAAGCCCTCTATGTGTTACACAAGTTGTACCACCTCATTAATGCTAGAAGTAAAATGTCGCTTAAAAATAAGCGTACATTATATTTAACATGCATAAGACCGATTTTCTCCTATTGCTGTCCAGTGTTCGCAAACGTCAGCCCTAGGACGTTATACCCTTAGCAAGTAGTGCAAAATAGGTTCCTCCGTATGGCCACGGGTGCCCCGTGGTATATCCGCAATCTCGATCTTCATAAAGATCTCGAGCTCCCCTCTGTTAGTGGGCACTTCAAAGTGCTCAATTTATCTCACTTCGATAGGGCCTCTTCTCACCCTAACCCCTAGTCACAAAAGCAGCGGTATACAACCCCGACTGCGTGACCAACGTCGGTCGACGTCCCAGACATGTTCTGGCTGGCTTACACGTATCATAACGACACGCAAACAGAGACAGACACACAGCCGCGTTGCAGGTACACTACACCCCGTCCGGGGGATCCGGACGCGGACGCAGTTCAGACCACAACTACACCCTGACAGACAACAGCACACACGTTCGGCTTCGAATAGTCAGAACGACGATGTTAGTTCAGTCTTAGTCAGTAACGACAGTGCTTTATTACAGAGCTCAAATCAAACCGCCGCGCGCCGTACCGGTTAGGTCAAATACGACAACCGCACGCGAGTCGTACCACCCGCCAGTGGTGGAGGGGGGGGTCCGGACCCCCCAGTCATGATAGCTCATAGAGCTCCTCTAGCTCAAGACCCGTGTCGGCCACTTTTTTAGCTGCCGCGCGTGAGCTGCTCCCCTCCGTCAGAGGGGGGGAAAGGAGGACACCCGCTGTCCTCCTGGCCAAGATAATAATAGTATAACCTATTAATTTATATATAGTATAACCTATTAGTTAGGAGTGTAGATATATTTGCAACGTTCCTAAGCTTATTGAGTGCAAAAGCACTTTGATTTAATTTCCTGGTGGTATATATTATATGTTCTTTCCATGTCAATTTACTATCCAAAGTTAATCCTAGAAAATTAATTACTTTAGTTTCATTTACTTGATATCCGTTGTAGTTTATATTGTAATTCTCAGAAGTCGTAGTTTGTTTGAAATTCATTATTTTGGTTTTATCATAATTTAGTTCAATATTATTAGTATTAAGCCATCTAATTATACTATTAAATGTTATATTTATGTCATCATCTATATTAGACGTATCTTCATTTGTAAATAAAACTGTGATGTCATCCGCGTATAACGTCACATGTCGATTTGTAACTTTTACTAAATCATTTATGTAAATGAGAAACAGTAAAGGAATTCGATATTTACTTGACGTAAAATCAGAAACATATTTTCTTTCGCATTTTCTTAGAGGACATATCTGTACAATTTGTGTAGCTTGTTTTCTATTACATACATATGATTTTAATAATTCATATGTATTTCCTCTTATTATTTACAGTTTTTGAACTACAGTTTTTGAAGAAGAATTCTATGTTCTACTCTATCAAATGCTTTTGACATATCTATACATATATGGGCGTTTTTCAAAAAAAATGGCGCTGCCGAAATGATATGTCCACCAACTTTGATAGTAAATTTCTCATTACCCTTATCACTCTCCACTCTCAGAATAAAATTATTTAAAACAGAAATAATTAATAATTGTGTTAAGTAATAAAAAAGTTCTTGAAGATGATTGTAAAATAAAATTATTGTCAAATATTTGCAACAAAAATACTTAATTCAATATGTCCACCTTATACCTTGCTAACTTTAAGAGTTCATTATAATACTTCCAAATGACAAATTTTGAAATGATCTGCATGCAATCTAAGCATTATTGTATGTATTATTAACACATTTGAAATAAATTCTTTATTAAAGAAATCTGAATAAATAAAAATTACTTTAAGTTTGTCCTCTAAAATCGGAAGTAGTGGAATTTCCGCCTAAGTAACGACGATAAACCGGGCCTACCAAACAAATAAAATCTTTTATTCTATCCCATTTTGTTAGTACGGCAACATTAAGTTATTTAAATAACCGCCGCCACCCCTATCCCGGTTGTTTTTTGAAATATTGCGTTACTTAGTGGTGTGAGGTTGTGCTGCAATAAAATTTGTTCCATTAATAACGGCTCATAAACTGGTAAGTAATTATTTTATTAGTTTGTAATCCTTCTGTCGATGCTTTTTAAATATCCATAAATAGTTTTTAAGTTAGAAATTATAGATATGTTTATAATATTCCGTAAAATTATTGCCGATAAAAGTTTAAAGTTATGTTTCGTAACATCCATTAAGTAACGTTACTTAATATAAGCGGACCGTAAACGTTACTTAATGGAAATGCAAAGAATTGTTCACATATGAATATTTTTCATACTCACTGGTTTACGATTAATAACTTTGTTCATTGTTTATTTTTTGTATAATATGATTGTATTAGTTCAATAAATAAGTTACATTATGCAAATGAGTGGTTTGATTTAAGTAGGTAAATGCCAAGTTAAAAAGTTACTAAATGGAACAAATTTTGGATAGCACTTGGAAAGAAATATTTTTTTTTAGTGTTTATCTTCATTTATCTATGTTTTTTTAACAAATAGTTAATCACCTATAAGTTTATCATCAATTTTGGTAAGATTCTCTCTAGGTACTCAAAATTAGGTTTCCACATAAGTAACGGCCCATTTTATTTGAAAAACGCCCATATATGGCCACTACAGATTTTCTCTTATCTATACCAGTATACACCTTAGAAATAAATTATCAATGGCACGTTTATTTTTTTATTTTTTCTGAACCCAAATTGTTCCGTTACTAGTAAATTGTTTTTTTCAAGATATCCATATAGTGATTTATATGTATATGACTTTTTCAAATATTTTTGAAAATATTGGTGTTAGGGTTACTGGCCCGTAGCAGTTCAAATTGTTTCGGTTTTCTTTTTAAAAAATTGGAATAATCAATGATACTTTCAATGTTTCCGGGAAAATGCCAGTTTCTATACTTAAATTGATCAGATGAGAGTAATAATATAAACGACCTCCTTTATTATTTTTGTATTTAAACCATCAATTCCTGTACTATTCTTAAGGTCTTTACAAATTTTGACTACTTCCTTAGTATCGGTATATGACATAAAGCAGGATATTAGACAATTGCTTGTATTGTACTTTTTTTTATTTTTCCAAGATCTATGTTGGGACGGATGAGGTTAGCATAATATTCATTAAAACATTCAGCAATATCTTGCGGATTGCTAAGGTTTGTCCCTTTATTTATTTGTTTTTGTAATATATTGATTTGGAAATTTTAATTTACTCTCATTTATAACCTTCCACATTGCTTTCGATTTATTTTTCATATTTTGAATATAGTAATTGTTCTGTGCCCGGTGAGTATTTTGTATGACTAACCTATACCTTTTGTAGTAAGATTGGAATCGGTTTTTATTTACTTCATTAGGGTTCTTCCTGTATAACCAAAGTAGTTCCCTTTTTTTCCTACTACATATCTTAATACCTTTTGTGATCCATTTCAGTCGAGATTTCGTTGCTATTTTAATTTTAATGATAGGGAAACATAATTTTATAAAATAATTTAAACGTTTTGTGAAAAATGTTAACTGCTTTATTTGGATTTAATTCTTCATAGACATCTGCTCGTTCGCAGATATGTTTCTTTGCAAGTAGAAATTAAGAGTTGGGCTGTATGGTCTGAAAGTGCGTAATCTAATATTTCGCTTTTACATCGAGGTATATTATAAAAAAAGTTATCTATGCACGTATTGCTGCTTAATCTAGTAGGTTGTTGTATTCCTATTCTTAAATTGTAGTAAATTAAGAGATCTTTAAGTTCCCTGCTCTGCGTATTTTCTTTCAATATATCGACATTAAAATCTCCACATAAAATTATTTGTTTATTAAAGCTTAGCTTCGACAGTATTAAATCAAATCGTTCAATGAATGACTCCCAAGATTCTATACAATTTTTTGGTGATCTATATATGCATAAAATGCATATTTTGTGTTCTATTAATTGTATGGCAGAACAACCCAATATATTAAGTATAGACAAGTCGCTAATCCTGTTAAGAGGTTGTGCCTTCATGGTGTTTTTAACAAGAATGCAAGATCCTCCACATCGTTTATTTCTCAAGAAACTAGAAACTTAGTAAAAATTTGGTATGTTTAGAGTATTCAAATCTATATCTGTTATGTTCCGTTATACATCAAGGTGTGCACCATTGTTACCTAAGTCATCTATACATAGGGTTAGCATGTCCGTTCTATTTATAAGACAATTAATATTCTGGTGTAATACGTATAGGTAGGTATTACAGAAAAAAAAATTCGTTTTGACTCTAAATTCCTATCTATCAAGGTTTCATTTTCATTAGGATTAACATTAATATTATTTGTTATGTGAATATCATTTGAGATGCTTCTCTGAGTATTTATATTCCCTTTTTTATCCCTTTTATACATTTATTTCTATATAATATTTTTTGGCTACATTTAGTTTGCGATTGTTTTGTTTCAGCATTTCTTAGTTGTTATTTACTTATTTCTTTAATTTTCGCACATGATTCTCTCAGCTTTTCAGAATCAACATCCCTTTCCCATGTTTAGATTTAGCGTAGTAAGTTTTGTTTTTGAAGAGTACTTAAGAGTTGAATTAAAAGTTCTTCGACGAAGCGGAGTTGTGGTCAGTTTATTACTTATATTTTTAAGACATATTTACTGTTTTTAATAGTTAGATTTGCCTCTTGTACGATTCTAAATTATTTTATAAAATGCTTTTTTCATAGTTAAGTTCTTCTGTTGCCTTATCAGCTATTGCAAGTTTGGTTCTTAAGTTTACTATTTCCTCATTATATAAAGACTCGTCTTGTATTTTCGTAGTACTAGTAAGGCTACATGTTGTTACATCCAGTATGGATAAATTTTTTGACTGCCTCATGGTCTAGTGGTAAGCGTGTTCAACCACAGACGTGAGGTCCTTGGTTCGAATGGTTCGGTCAGATCAAAAATTGTTATTGGGATTTTTCAATTTCTACTAACAGTCCGGAGTCAGGAAGTTAGCGGTGATACACCCCCGTGTCTAGGAGAGCACGTTAAGCCGTCGGTCCTGCGCCTGATCTATTACCGGTCGTGTCGGATTGCCGTCCCATCGGAATATGAGAGTGAGGGAATAGAGAGTGCATTGTGTCTGCGCGCACACTTGTGTACTATAATATATCCTGCGCATCTGGCTATCTCATCTCTATAGTGACGGCCGCCGTAGCCAAAATCGGCTAGAAAGATATTATTATTGTTATTATTATTATGGATGAATTTAGTAAGTCGTCTTGTTGTTGAGAAATTGTACACAACAAATCTGACGGTGATAGTGATCTTCGGGTATTATGTTTTTTTCTTAGGGTTATGTTCTCCATTCTTATGTTTATAGTGACAGTCAATTTAATTTATTTGATATCTTTACCACAAGTTTTATATGCAATGTTTCTTGGCCAGAATTTAATGATGCTGGTGATTGATTTTAATTTATATAATACAAATTCTACTTGTCAGAATTCTTAAGTTAATTTTTGTTGTAGATCCTGTGTCCTTAGAACTGAGGATCGATCTAAGGACGCTCGATTCGTAAGTCTGACATTCACCACTGGACCATCGTATCTTATTCCAAAGAGTTGAGTATATGCATCTTAATCTTATTATTTGTTTCTTTGCAACTGATTTTATTTGAATTCGAAATGTTCTTTGTTTGAAATCACTGTCACACAAACTTTTGCACTGTCAATTTTAGTCTTTAATAACATTATTTTGTGATTTATGTTCCGTTTGTAATTAAATGCCACTGATTATTATTGATGATGTAATTATTGTACACTTTAAAGATTTTTAGGTCTTTTGTTTTCACTCAACACACAGTTGTCCACAAAATTAGTTTTTTCACAATATCTTTAGAATTTATTTTTTATTTAATTGGATAACGGTGTCACATAACAATTGTCTAAAATAACACATACTTTAACACTTGGATTTAAGAAATATCGTATATAATATTTTTAAAACTTATTTAAATGCGGAGCTGATGTGCATATGATGACAGCGCCATTTATCCCTTTTAGACAAATTAATAATAATATATGAATTGATCATACCATAACACTTTTAAAGGAAGAAGTGTACCTAACTTTAAGTCAAAAAAAATGAGAATACAATAACTTGCCCGATATCAACTGAATCTAGTGACAATATCTCTTAGTCAATTATAATCGAATATAATCTCTTAGTCAATTATGCACATCGCTAGCTAGGAACAAACAGCTCACCCGTGGCCACAAGCAACTCTACACACATATATAAAGTCACAAATTGATTCAATATCTAGCGAAACAAGACAATCACAAAACACCACAGGTTTAAGTGTATACACCACTGAAGATGTCACTACTCAAACCGATTCAACTTGCATTTTAATAAAACATGACATAGAAACATTAAGCACCAAAGTAACACATGAAAATATTAGTGTGTTAAAGTAATCAGGACTAGATCCTGTAAAGCGGCCGAAACCACCCGAAATAAAATATAGTAAAAACCTGCTAAACCTTGTAGATATATTTAATAGCCATATTCTTAATCAATATTTACTAAATTACATAAAACTTATTGATATCCACACCTTATTATATTGCACAGCGTTTGTTATAACTGAAGAGTTAGGTTTCACAATTATAAATGATCAAAATATAAACAAAAAAATTCATAGAGATTTTAAACCAGGTTGGCAAATCAGATTAGAAAAAGACATACAATAATTACGAGCAGAAATAGGAAAACTTACACAAATATAAATTATAACAATAGATCCTAAAAGGTAGTATAACGAGTAACAAACATATTTAAAAATATGAACTTACACACACGACACGAAAAAACTAATAATACACCGGAAGAATTTCAGGACACTTTGAAGCAAAGACTGGCTCTGAAAGCAAGTAGACTTAGAATGTATAATAAATTATTAAACAGAAAAGAAGATAATAGAAAGTTTATTATTAATCAGAAACACTTCTATAGAAATTTGAACTAGGAAACAAAAAACCAACAAATGGACCTAATCCACAAACACCTGATACAGCAGAATTAGAAAAATTCTGGGCTAACATATGGGAAAATAATTTGAGTCATAATGCTACAGCAGATTGGATATTTGAGGAAGAAGTTAGATGGGACTGTATTGTAGAAATGCCGTTTGAAGGAATTACAGAAGAAAATATAAAACATTTAAACTACATAATTGGAAATCACCTGGTGTAGATAAAATACATAATTTTTGGCTTAAAAAACTAACTATATTACGTAAATTTTTGGCAAAAATATTTAACGAAATTATATTGTATAAACAAGAATTACCAGAATTTATTACCAAAGGAATTACATACTTAAAGGACAGTACACGTCACAACCTGGGCAGTATAGACCAATTACACGTTTACCGACTGTTAACAAACTTCTCACTTCAATAAATGTGCATAAAATACGAATTTAAGCAGAAAAATATAACATTATAGCTGAAGAACAGAAGGGATGCAGATGAGGCCATAGGGGGCGCAAAGAGCAACTAGTTATAGATTTAGTCATTAATAGGAGTACATTTACAAAAAAACGTAATCTTCACTGCACGTATTTGGATCATCAAAAGGTTTTGATAGTGTACCACATTCATGGCTAATAAATGTTTTAGAAATTTACAAAATTAATAACTTTATTAAATATATTATGCAGCAATGGAAAACTAACCTCTACTTAAATAACAGCATCAATACTATAGCAACTAGAGATATATCTATAAAAAAAGAATTTTTCAAGGTGATTCTTTGAGCCCTTTTATGGTTTTGCCTGGCTATGAACCAATTATCTTATTTACTTAATAACTGTCGAGCTGGACAATGACTTAAACACAATAACACAGAAACAATCATATCACACCTTATACATATGGATGATGTAAAATTATTTAGTAAATCAGACAGAGAAATGAAAAACTTATAGATAGGACAACATTATTTAGTAAGAATATTAACATGCAATTCGGATTAGATAAATGTAAAACATTGCACGTAGTTAGAGGTAAGGTAAAATCAGGTGACTATGTCGTAGGTGAAGATCATAATAAAATATTACATCTGTATTACAGCTATGGAGCCAAACGATGTATATAAATACTAAGGATATCAACAACTTCCATAGGGAATAGATCAAAAACGAGTAAAAGAATCTCTCATTAAAGAATTGAAAAGAAGATTATTACGTTTATGCAAGACGGCGGGTCTTTATGGAAAACATATGATATGAACAATTAACACATTCGGTATTCCCATACTTACACAATCGTTTGGAGTTATTAACTGGACAAAAACCAACATAAATTTCTTTGAACATAGAGTACTCGCAAGATTCTGACTAAACATCATTACCACCATCCAAAATCAGCCGTTGAACGACTAACGATAGAACGAACTGAGGGTGGAAGAGGCCTCATTAATATTTATAATTTATGGAAAAAACAGATTAGAAACCTAAGATATTTTATTTATTCAAAATCAAACTCTAGTGACATACACAAAGCAATAGTAAACAACGACACAAACTACACACCTTTGAACCTAGCCCAAACACGACTTAATACCATATCAGTAACAGATCAAAATAAAATTACTAAAGAAACTTGGAAGAAAAAGATACTACACGGTCGCCACCCTCATGACCTTGAACAAACTCATACAGATACGGAAGCTCGCTCATATAGGAACGAAGGCTCATTATTTACTGAAACAGAAGGATTCATTATTGCAATCCAATCAAAGAAAATTTATAATTAAAGATCCTACCCTAGCAAGCGATAAATGTCGAAAGTGTCATCTACATCCTGAGACTATTCAACCCATTTATTTTACACAACTTAAAAACTATCATTACAGGTTATGCCTAATGCGATAGCTAAGTACATAATGTTTTAAATTTAAATCCCAAACAAATATTTTTACAATAATAATCTTACTTAATCAGAGCATGTTCTAACCTCGCACAAACTGATTACACTGACAGACACAATCAATTCGTTAATGTACACACATACATAAAATTTAGCCATTAAACTAAAATTGATCCAAGATACCCACATACCATACTATAAATACAAACCAGCTACAGTACCAGAAAACTCGACGCATAAAATGTATTACGTTCGAGCAATATTAACAGATAGAACAATTCACTACAATAGGCCGGACATAATTTTACAAGATAAGATTACCAAAACAACATTTATAATAGACATTGCAATACCCAACACGCATAATATTACAAAAACCATAACCAAAAAAGTGCAAAAATATACCAATCTTAAAGATGAAATTATTACACTATGGAAGCAGGAGAAATTTTGTATTGTCCCGATAATAATATCAAACACTAGCGTTATACCTAAACATATACATAATAGACTTAAAGTTTTGAATCTTAACCCATACATATATTCTAAATTTCAAAAAGCTGCGATATTAAAATGATAATGATAATGAAGATGATGATGATGATGATGGTGGTGGTGATGATGACGATGACGATGATGATGACGATGACGATGATGATGGTGATGATGGAGAAGGTGGTGGTGGTAGTAGTGGTGGTGGTGGTGATGATGATGATGATGGTGGTGGTGATGATAGTGATTATGATGATGATAATGATAATGATAATGATAATGATAATGATAATTATAATGATAATGATTATGATTATGATTATGATTATGATTATGATAATGATAATGATAATGATAATGATATTGATAATGATAATGATAATGATAATGATACTTAATAATAATGATAATATTAAAATATTAAACAGAACAAATAATACTGGATACCTGATCGACATAGCTCCGGCTCTATTGGGACCGGTCCATCATCACCGACAGGATTATAAAAGCAAATAAACCTGATATCGTGCTGTTGGACTGGTTGCAGTTAAAGGTGTTTTTGGTGAATAATAACGTTCCATAAGATGAAAACCTCGTGAGAGCTGAAACGGAGAAAAAAATGGAAGTACCTGGATGTGGACGGGGCTGGGTGGTCATCTCGGTTCGATGAGGGACGCACGTAGTCCCGATTGTAATGTTTGCGAGCTCAGCCGATTTCTTAGCCTGTAGCGCTGTCGCCTGCCAATTTGGTATCTCTGGCGTGATGAATTCCTCAGCCCACTCTATGTATTTGTGTACTAGAATATGTTTTTATATTTTAGTATAGTAATTACAGTAGTTTTATTTATATTTTATAGCTGCACTCTGCGGTTTCACCCGCGTAATTTTCGATTCCGTGGAAAATAGAAAATCATCCCATGGCATACCATATGACAATTTTTTGGGATAAAAACTTCCTATGTGTTAATCCAAGTTTGTCTCTATGTGTGTGCCAAACTTCATGAAAATCGGTTTAGCAGTTTCTGCGTGAAGAAGTAACAAAGAAATAAACAAATAAACAAACAAACATACAAATTTTCGCATTTATAATATAATTAGGATTAGGATATTAAAAATATTTATGTAGTTAGTGGGCGTGAAAGACAGAAATTAACAATAATAATAATAATAATCATAAGCCCCCTATCACAACCACACGTCCTGATTGACCATCTAATCACATGAGGGGAGGACATTCGAAGGAAAAATTACTGGCGTGGCTAATGTGGCTCTGGAAACGCATCCAAAATTGAGACGCGATCTAAAAGAAAACGTATAGGAACACTGCCCGGGGGCGATCGCCGGGGCGCACCTGGAGGTGACGCTGGGTGTTTCAGCATGCGAACCGTCAGCGGCGAGGAGTTGAACAGGCGGGCTCCCACTGACAAGGAAACTACAGCCTAAACCAGTGACGATGGCAGATTACTATCAGATGGAATACGTACACCTAGCAAACCATATAGCCCAAGTACAGTATCTTACATACCATCTATAGAATCATCACCGTCTATGCCATCGTCATCTCCCATTAGCTACTGTAGTAACACAGATCCATCCAATCCGACTTTTACTGTCGCGCGGGGGGTAAGTACCTTTTTTCCCGCGTCCACCAAGGTTGGAAATACAAGAGTTCGCATGAGATGTAGCAAAGAAGTTAATACATACATCCATCAGCGGAGTCCGGCTCTATTGGGACCGGTCCATCATCACGGACAGGACTATTTTAACGAATAAACCTGAGATTGTGCTGCTGGACCGGTTATAGTCGAGGGTGTTATTTGTGGATATAACCGTTACATACGATAAAAACCTCGTGAGAGCTGAATCGGAGAAAAAAGAAAGTACCTGGATCTAGATGTGGCTGGGTGTTCTTCTCGTTGTAATAATTGTACCACGTAGTCCCGATTGTAATATCTGCGAGAAGGCGGTGCATTTAGACTCGGCTAGAATATTCCGCCGATTTCTCAGCCTGTAGCGCTGACCCCAGCCCGTTTAGTCTCCCCTGGCGGGGTGAATTCCTCGGCCCACTCTATGTATTTGACGTGTATCTACTGCTTTATGTATTTATATTTTAGTTTTAGTATTATAGTACTTTTATTTATATTTTACATTATAAATATTTATGTAATTAGTGGACGTGAGAGAGAGACAAAATAATAATAATAATAATAATAATAAATAATAAGCCCCCTAACACAACCACACGTCCTGATTGACTATCTAATCACGTATGGGGCGGAAAGACGAATGAAAAAATACTAGCGTGGCTAACGTGGCTCTGGAAACGCATCCAAAATGGAGACGCGATCTAAAAGAAAACGTATAGGAACGCTGCCCGGGGGCGATCGCCGGGGCGCACCTGGAGGTGACGCTGGGTGTTTCAGCATGCGAACCGTCAGCGGCGAGGGGTTAAACAGGCGGGCTCCCACTGATAAGGATACTATAGCCTAAACCAGTGACGATGGCAGATTACTATCAGAAGGAATACGTACACCTAGCAAACCATATAGCCCAAACACAGTATCTTACACACAATCTATGGAATCATCACCGTCTATGCCATCGTCATTTCCCATTAGCTACATTAGTAACACAGATTCACCCATTCCGACTTTGACTGTTGTGCGAGGGATAAGTACCTTCTTTCTCGCGTTCACCAAGGTAGGTTCGCCCTATTACTTGCCCTGCAACATATTTCTGTTTAGTATACAAGGTTGATACAAGCGAGAGGCATTAAATGAAACCACATATTTAGTGTAATATTTTCAGGCTACATAACAAAAATCTGATCAATCGGTGCAATAAATTAGCCACAAGAATTTTTTATAGTTTCTTATCACTACGTGCTGTATCGTAGCTGATCGCTGACTATGAACGGCCGGGGTCATCCACCTCGTACGAGGTGACAAAGGTGTTTATGTATATTCGCTATTTAACTTGTTTGAAAAAAGTATTATCGTATACTTGTCGTATACTTATTTTTTAAAGTTTCGGATTAACTGTAGGCACTTATAGTATATTATGTGGTTTAATTTTATGCCCCTCGTTTGTATTAACCTTGTATTAGTTTTTTTCCATGTGCATAAAATTGAAAAATAAATAAATAATAATAATAATAATAATATATATATATTTTTAATTATACCGGGTGTTCCAGACCATCCGTCCAGGCTGATTATTTCGAAAAGTTTCAGAAAAAAATCAAAACAAAAAAATACGTGTCAAATATTTTTTGAAACTCTATCAAATCATACCAAAAACACCCCTCACCCCCAACCCCCTGTTAGGGGTAGGGGGTGCAAATTTAAAAATTCAAATGGAAACCCATATTTTTTTTGCAGGTTTTTGTTTTTGGTATGATTTGATAGAGTTTAAAAAAATATTTGACACGTATTTTTTTGTTTTGATTTTTTTAAACTTTTCGAAATAATCAGCCTGGACGGGTGGTCTGGAACACCCGGTATATGTAATAATTAGTGGGCGTGAGAGAGAAATTAATGATAATAATAATCATATCAATCAGTAGACCAGGCTGGCACAGTAGTACAGGGCTCGGATAAGTGGACCATGTTGCGCCAGGGGTCGCGGGTTCAAATCCTGCCTTGGTCATGAATGTTATTTATCTATGTATTATAATATGTATTTCTATAATAAAAATCTTAAATATATAAAATTTCTTAAATTTATAAAAGTTATTAAATATATTCCGTTGTCTAGTACCCGTAACACAAGTCCTTACGGAAATACAAGAGTTCGCATGAGATGGAGCAAAGAAGTTAATACATACATCACAAGTTAATATATAGGAATCATCACCGTCTATGCCATCGTCATCTCCCATTAGCTACATTAGTAACACAGATTCACCCATTCCGACTTTGATTGTTGTGCGAGGGATAAGTACCTTCTTGCTCGCGATCACCAAGGTAGGTTCGCCCTATTATTTGCCCTGTAACATATTTCTGTTTAGTATACAAGGTTGATACAAGCGAGAGGCATTAAATGAAACCACATATTTAATGTATTATTTTCAGGCTACTTATCAAAAATCAGATCAATCTGTGCAATAAATTAGCCACAAGAATTTTTATAGTTTCTTGTCACTACGTGCTGTATCGTAGCTGATCGCCGACTATGAACGGCCGGGGTCATCCACCTCGTACGAGGTGACAAAGGTGTTTATGTATATTCGCTATGTAACTTGTTTGAAAAAAGTATTATCGTATACTTGTCGTATTCTTATTTTTTAAAGTTTCGGATTAACTGTAGGCACTTATAGTATGTGTGGTTTAATTTTATGCCCCTCGTTTGTATCAACCTTGTATTAGTTTGTTTCCACGTGCATAAATTGAAAAATAAATAAATAATAATAATAACATATTTATATTTTTAATTATATATGTAATTAGTGGGCGTGAGAGAGAAATTAATGATAATAATAAT
>LUGF01041622.1:140505-177197 GCA_001625245.1 Calycopis cecrops
TTTGCTCAGAGCGCAGCTATGCGAGAGAAACCGCGGAGCACAGAATATTCAAAATTAAGTTAATGATTGATATTGCTAAGTATTATGGTGCTGATGATTTTAATCATAAACAACACATTTTTTTTATGAGCATCTTTTTATTTAGCTTCACCAGTCTGAGTTTCGAGTTTGTCTGTAATGGTATCTTCCAAATTGAATTAAATTCACTTCCCTGAAACATGTTGAACTAAAATCTGTTTATATATGTCTTTCTTCCGATCGACCACCAAAAACTTACAAGCGCACGCAAATTTAGAAGTAGAGAATTTAGCGGAGATTCTCCGCGTGCCTTGGATAGTACATTAGGCCGGTCTTGCGACGGACTTCTCTTCTGACTAGTGGAATGAAAGAACAGTGAATGAATTTCTGTTTAAGCACACAGTGTCGACTCTAATTTTATTCTAGAACTTAGCTCGCAAATCTCCTTCCATGATAAAAAAAATGTGAAATATGTAACAACAAAACAATTAACAATACCTATAATATTTGTAATAACAATTAAAGAGTATAATTAAATAAGAAGCGCATCTTTGTGTTTTTCCTGAATATAACAGACAGATAAGCAATAAAAATTATAGTCGAAAAAAGAATAAAAACATACATTTTATATAGTTCATGGAGATTTTAAGCACATTTGGAAAGTCGTTTGTTTTTAGATGCATTTTATAGTGTAATAAAATATAGGATCATTGTAACAGGTTTTAGCAGGAGGTCTAGTCAAACTTCCTTGTAGCAGGATCGGGCACGAGCGGAGGTACCTCTAGCTCGTGTGACACCGCCGCAGTGTCAGTTATACTCTCGCGTTTTGTGCAGTTTGCGAGTTTTGGGCCAATTGGGGGTGGAAAGGATATTTTCAAGAGCGACACGTCTCGTAATATTGTTTTTTGATGAGAATAATAATTTGACAACGCTTTTGAGACAACATAATATTATAATCCATATTAATATTATAAATGCGAAAGTGTGTTTGTTTGTTCGTTTGTCTTTCTTTCACGTCAAATCGGATGAACGGATCGACGTGATATTTATTTATGGAGACATTTATGGGGATAGTTAAAGGACCTAAGAGTGCCATAGTTTCGATATATGTACAAATATTTTAATTTCGGCCTCGTTAAAGAAGCCGTGGGTATCATATTTACAAATAAAAGTGCAATTGTTGCATTGAATTTAGAGGTACCTCTAACTCACATTATACCCGCTTCTACTAGTTCGATTACAAGGAACAAATTTGTTATCAAAAACTAATACCACGCTCATAGAATTTGATATTACTAGATTGGCTTGTCGTAAATTCAATGGTGGATACTTATAAATTGCATCGATAAAATTGATACTTCTAAGTCTATAAGATCGTCAGCAAAATCAGTAAAGACGTCAAACATAGTTTGCTAAAGATTGGTTTTAAATGACGATCTAAAAATTAACCTCTTTATTATTGAACATAGATTAAATCTATCCATATCTATATAGCACGCGGCTTTCGGACGCAGACTAAATGATAGTTCAGAGGCAATGTATTAATTTTGTATGGGAATATTAAAATTTTAAAAACTAATAATTTTCAAAAGTCGTAGAACAAATGTTGTTGGTATTGATGTAGACATGCTGCCTGCAAGAAGTCTTGCGTTAATTACATTTAACCCTGTATATATATATATAAAATATATATAATATATATATAATTATCACACATCCTCGTGTGTATCAGTTTCATCTGTAAACAATAGACATGGTGCTTTACAGTACTTTCCGTTCGGTCTCCCTGACCATACAATATCCCTCTTTATTTAGGTAACAGTTAACTCACTGTAATTCATCCATTCCGGGTAGTCTTTGCCGCACAGGCTAGTCATTGCCACACAGGCTAGAAACTATATATATATATATATGAATTAAGCATTAAGTGACTAGCGTAGTTTTCTACTCGGTACTTACATCTATAAGAAACGTTAGGGAGCGGGACGCAGAGCGCATAATTTTTTAAAAGGGTTTAAATTCCTAGCAGCGAGCTCCCAGTGTTGTGAAAACGGTGGACATTGTACCTGCTGTTGTAGCCGGTTCGGGATGAAAAAGGCGTAAAAATGGTACAACCAGTGTGCAAGTTATTTAAAAAGCATTAAAGGATGCCGATAAACAATACACGACTGCTAGTGGTAAAGTGGTTGCGGAAAAAAAAGCCTAAACTTCAGTGTGAAAGTAAAAGTTTGGATGAGAAGAAAGAAGATCTTTTGGCAAAGATTTCGTATCTCCGAAACGACGACCATCGAAGTTATTGAGAAACGATTTTAAATTAAAAATTCATGTTTTGTTGCTTTAATTACTTTTATTTGATATATTACTATGTTGATTTTGTTCCTCGAGAATTTGGTAACTTTATTGTTTTCAATTATTATTTCTATTTCACATCACTACTCTTTTTGTGATTAAATATATATAAAAATAAAAAAATAAATAAAAACTTTATTTGCAAGAATATATATAAGGTAGGTTTTACAATATTTTTAAGTATGTACTCAATATTCTGCCTATAGTGGCGTGCAAATAATTTACATGATATCATATTTGTTAATTTATTTATATGTATAATACTAATAAAATCATGCAATTATTAATTATGATTAATTATGACATTTAGTGTTTAATAAAACACTAGAAATAAAAAATAAAGAATAAGTTATAAACATTTTAAAACAAAAATTAATAATAACAAATATCAAAATAGCTTAAAATATGAATAATTTTTATTACATTCACAGTTATAGTTATACACAATTATCATTCAGGTATTCATCAACAGTGTAGAAGATACATCTTAGTAATCAACCATTTAAACAATTCTGTTTTAAAACTTTTTCCCGTAAAATGCGCAATGTCCCCTGGTAATTTATTAAAATGGTCACTGCCATACAATATAGACTACAGGCCCATGTTAAAAAATTTATGGGTCATTTGAACCACCAGGGGACCTATGTAGAACAAAAGAAGAGCATAAAATAATAAGATTCATGCACTATGCCGTCACTTGTGAGCTGTCCAACTGAGTGCAGACGAGAATTCGAAAGTACAGGTAGAGTGAGTACATTTTGGTCATATATTTTTGTACGGCATTATTACGACCGATAGATCCATTAAAAATAATAAGAAAACGCACAGTGCCGTACGAAAATGGTGCGCCACAAAGTCGGATTTTTTTTTATTTTCCGACAATTGCCGGGGTAAATTTGGTCATTTGATTTTGTACGGCATCTTTGTCATACTATTTTAATACTGCTTTTAATCCATTATTACGCAACGCCGTACAAAAATCATGCAACAAGGGGAATAAATCGAGAGTTGCAATCCCCTCTCTTCCCGTAGTCCAGGGGGTGATTTGAAAAAGTACGGCTTAGGTTCCAAAACATTAACATAGTTAAAGTATCTAAGCCTCAGTAATCAAATGAAATTGCTACTGATATTGCTTATTGTGGAAATATTACAATATTTATTTTTCTTAATATTATTAATGCAAAAATGTGTTTGTTTATTTGTTTCTTCGTCCTTCATTCACATCAAATCGGATCAACGGATCGATGTGATATTTATATGGATATAAGTGTAGGACTGAAGAGTGCCAACGGCTCCTTTTTATCGCGAAAAACCACGCGCGCGAATCCGCGGGTAACAGCTGTATTTTATAAAATAGATATCGTTTTGTAAAACAACAATACACTTTGTACATTAGGGTTTCGTACCTCCACAGAAAAATACTGGACCATTTTTTTAATGATTATCTCTAATTATTTAAAATTCTTATACCACAATGTTAATAATTACCATACTCCTCTGAAACCACTAGACCTATTCTCATGATGTTTTGTATGCCTGTTGCGTAGGTCTGAGAATCTATTTCTCTTTTCTACATCTATCTTTAGATATCGAAACATACGCGAGTGAAACCGTGGAGTGCAGCTAGTTGTTAATATAACTTTTTTTTTTTTTCATGGTATAGGGGGGCAAACGAGCAGTCGGAGCCATTTTCATGACGAACAACGCCCATAGACATTTGCATAGAGATAAACGGATGCGTTGTCCTTCCTCCTCCCCTACCCGATGGGCCACCGGCTACTTACTCACCGCAGCTGTCACTTCAGGCCGGTGTTGTGTAAGCGAGAGGCCCAATTCGGCTGCATGCATGCATGCAGTGTGCCACTACCTCTTGCCATTATAATTATTCCTCATAGATGCCGCCATATGGAGGTGCCTGGGGGAGCAGCTGGGTTGTGCCGGACTCTTACCGGCTAACCCCTCACTGTGTTGTGTTACGCTGAATAGAATGATAGTCGTAGACCGCTATTTAAAAGGCTAAAAATATTGCCCATTCCGTGTTTATATATTTATGAAATATGCATCTTTGTTCGAAAACATCCTAAAAACTTTAAAATTAGAAATAAATTCCAGAACCAGAGATAAGAATAAAATCTTCATACCTAGACAACGACTAGCGCTGTTTGCTAAAAATATATATTGTTCAGCGATTCGTATCTACAATCATTTACCATTAAGTACTTACAACATGAGCCTGGCCACATGTAAAAAATATTGATTTAAATTATTACTGGAAAAATTATATTATAATGTTAAAGAATTTCTTAATGACAAATTGTAATAAATTAATAATACATACCTAATTTTAAAATTGACGCTTGCTATTGATTTTTTTTTTTGAGGAAATATTTGAACTACATTTGCTCATAGACATCCGCACAGACGCATTGCGTTACAGGATTATTTTGTTGTCTGTCCTAAGTATATCGGAACTCTTTTTACCAAAAATGACCGATAGTATTAAACTAATTTATTTAATACGAAATACTGAAATAATTTTCAGTATTTCGTATTAAGTAAATTGGTTGATTTAAAATGATTTCATCTCAAATACAGAGGATTGCATCCTTTGAAGCACAGAAAAATAATTAGATTTTTCTATTATTTTAATAACAAAAAAAATAATAATATCTGTGGACATAACACACTCCGTTGGCCTAAACCCGTGCTGTGTAAAGTGTTGTGTTACGGGTAGGTACTAGACAACGGACTGCCAGTTAAGGCAAAGTGGTATAGAGGTAAAAGTCAGGATGGGAACCTGAGCCCATTGCACGGTTCGAACGTTGTAGTAGAAACTGTTCAAAGGCAGCCGGAGTGTCCCCATGGAGGAAAAACGGGAAACGGGAACAAAACACTGGTTTTAATCGGTAGTGGCACACTCTTGTCCTGAGTCAGGCACGATTCACACTCACTCGAAGCTAGTTAAATGATGGATAAAACAAATTCTCTACAAAGAAGGGGTTATAACCAACGACCAAGCTGGCGCAGTGGTACAGAGCTGCGGATAAGCGAAGCATGTGGCGCCAGGGGTCGCGGTTTCGAATCCCGTCTTGGTCACGGATGTTTATTTCTGTAATATATACTAAAATAAAAATCTTAAATATATAAATATATTGTCTGTTGTCTATTACCCGTAATACAAGTCCTTATGATAAGTATATCATGGGGCTAGACTGACACAATGTAATAAATCCATAGATGTTTATTTATTTATTTATGAATAAGTTCAAACCCTTTATGATAGTCATGTTGAAATATGTTGTGATCTCCAATCCGTGACGGTACCAAATTCTGTAGGTAGATTCTTTGAATAATTAACATTTGAAAATAAAATGTGCGAACGTTAAAAACAGATGAGCGACAAAAAAAGTTATTAGATACATTTCATAACAACCTGTTAAGAGCCAATTTACATATTTGATGTATAAACATTAGTTCAGTTAAAAAAAAAACAAAAGACAATTTCTAAAGTAGGTAGAGACCGTCCTGTAGAACTTGTTATCAGGCGTCGTGACATTTGCTTATCCCTGCTCGGTGGTGGGGATAGAGCATGTATAAACGCCATGAGCACCCGCTTCACTATCGAGTCAGACAACGGAGTTCGAACCGAAGTGGTGGTGACAATATTAAGGTAGGTCCGCCTTAATGTTCTAAGTGCAAAAGTGCAGAGAGGCATGTCAACAGAGTTAGATTGATATTAATAAATTCTAGTAAAACACGAATGTTTATGTCTTCAAATAAGGTGTGTAAAATGTGTGTTTTTACCCATATGAAATATATTCTAAGACATGTATTACTCGGGATAATTTGTGTTATATATTGTAATTTATATGTGCCAAATCAATTTTCTTTCTCAAAATTCAGCTTTTGCGTGAAAGAGTAATAAACTTACATACAAACTTGCACGTTTATAATATAAGTAGTATATTATGATTTTTATACAACAAAAGCTAAAATAGGTAAAAACAAAACCTATTAAATGTACCTCCCCAAAGATGCCACCTTGTCGTGGTAGGGGGCTTGCGTTCCTCTGTAATCCCCAAGGCAATGCCGGACAGGGCTACCCATACCGGACAGGTTTGGGGTGAGAGGCCAGACTAAGAGCAGTTCAGCTGGAGGGTTCTCCACCCGTCCATCTGAATCAGCAGATGAGGGTGTGGAATAGTACAACTGGCGGGTCCGATTTTTGACACATGGTCCGAAATCGGACATTGTGGCGTGATCCTTTGGAGCCAGGGGTCAGGATGGTAATGTGATTCCATAGCACGGTTCCAACGTTGTAGTAAGGACAGTCCCCAAGGAGAAGAAGTCTTGCCTCTTCTCTGAGGCCAGCCTGTCGCTGGAGGGATCCTGTTGCTTGTAGATCCGCATGGGTTTGGTCGGTAGTAGCAACTTCATTGCCGAGCCCGACTCTATACCCGGTTGAGATGCGCGGGCTCTTGAGTAGCGTACGTAAAGGTATTCCCATGCGTTAGCAATAAAAAGAAATATTGAATGTAACGAGATCAACAATTATCATTATAAATGTGATAATTATACATATACTAGCTTCCGCCCGCGGCTTCGCCCGCGTGGATTTCGGACTTAAAAAATGGTGTTGTTGTTATTTTACATAATCTAATATTATACTGAAATATATATTATATTAAATATATACGTATTGTATGAAACAATAAATCGCTTTGAGAATCGAATTTGTCGCCGCGCATTTTGGGCGCTTTAGATATTCCGTTTAAGTCAATCTTATCGTGATAATAACTTTGAATCTATTCGTCCAAATTACTTAGTGTAAAAGACAAAGTTTATCTACATTAAATACGTAAAGTGACAGATGTATCAATTTTCATCAGAGTTCAATAAATATTCTAAAATGTGCATCGTAAAAAAATATCCAATTTAATTGAATGTTTGGTTCACTATTTTGGTCATAGTGACTTACACATAAAAGATAGATATATGCTGTCGCGGACTTTTATTTAGAACTATTTAAGATAAATAATCCTACAGTAATTATCTTTGTGTAACTCCAACGATTAGGGCAGCGCACGCCAATATTACTCTCAGGGGGCTGATTTTTTTCCGACTTACTTGGCAGTTATCGTTATATTATAACCAAATTATATAAAAACCCTATAAATTTTAACTTATTATGTTATTCTGATATAAAAGCTATATTACTGTAAAGTTTCATGAAAATCCTTTCAGTAGTTTTTGTGTGAAAGAGTAACAAACACACTCACAAGCTTTCGCATTTATAATATTAGTAGGATATAAAATAATAACATATAAAATTTTTTTATAAATTTATAGATAAAATGAGAAATACATACAACAAAATCATATTTAGACTGTAAATTGAGCATATCGTGTGGCAGATTATATATTTACATAATATATTTAAAAAAAGTGTGTGTGTAGACCACACAATAGAAGCAAAACTTAATTATTGATTTAATATACATATTCATTTCCTTACGTTACAATGACAATTATTGTCTGCCTCGTTGTCTAGTGGTAAGCGTGTTCAACTACAGACCTGAGGTCCTGGGTTCGAATCGGACCAATAATTGTTATTGCGATTATTCAATTTCTAATAACAATCCGGAGTCAGGAAGTTGGCAGTATTACATCCCTGTGCCTCGGAGAGCACGTTAAGCCGTTGGTCCTGTACCTAATTTCTCTCCGGTCGTGTAAATATGAATTTGAGGGAATGTCGAGTGTACTTGTGTCTGCACCCAAACTTGTGCTCTATAATGTGTCCTGTCCTGCGCATGCGCCGTAGCCGACATTGGCTTGGACGACATTATTATTACAATGATATAACATGTCAT
The DNA here is from genome assembly GCA_001625245.1 of Calycopis cecrops. NCBI lineage: Eukaryota > Metazoa > Arthropoda > Insecta > Lepidoptera > Lycaenidae > Calycopis > Calycopis cecrops. The sequence goes on from LUGF01041622.1 coordinate 148,743, forward strand.
ATGATATTTATTTTTTAAATACAAAAAAGTTTCACTTAAATCTAATTTGAATTTTCAATTTGAATGACAACTTCCATTGGCCTTGCCCGATATGTGATTTTTGTAACGCTCTCGCCAGCTAACTCCCCATTTAAAGCGCGCGTATAGAAGTTTTAATTCAAAAACTGGGATGGGAATTTGTATAGTATCTAATAATGCTATAAGCGCAATTTTTTCCCACGCACCATTTCTATATGGAATCAGCTGCCCCCCTCGGTATTTCCGGACCGATACGACCTTGGGATCTTCAAGAAAAGAGCTTATTCTTTCCTCAAAGGTCGGCAACGCATCTGTTAGACCTCTGGTGTTCCGGATGTCTGTGGGCGTTGGTGTTCACTTTACATCAGGTGACCTAACTGATCGTTTGCCTCCTATGCTATAAACAAAAAATTATAATAAAGGATTTAAGATATAGAGGGTTATTTTTTGGTCACCGGCCAAATTTTCAGGTTTAGTTCAGAATCAATAATACATTCGATTTATGAAAAAAAACATTAAAAAAATAATTAGATACAATTACTTTATCCTATGTTGTAAAACATATTTCTTGGTCACCACGTGCATCACACTCGGGACTCACGGTAGGCTGACGTTACTGACCAAGTCCTGAGTCAATACATTTCGTGTAATAACAATAATCGATGTATTTCACCACCACCATTTCAAAACGATTTTTATATTTTAACAAAATATTACAATTAGACGATAAAAATTAAAATATATCCTTGGAATGAAGTTTACTTCCATGTTTTAAAATTTGGCCAGTGACCAAAAAATAACCTTGTATAAATAGTAACAACTACTTTAGTAATAACTTATCGTGTAATACACAATTTCTACAAAATGATCATAATATAGTGTGACAATAATAGGTGCTCCTATTTAGTAGAAATAGGGCGAGCACCGAATCATCTTATCAAAGTTGTACTAGATAGTATGTAAATTCAAGCTTTCATTTCGCTAATTTCACAGAATCTAAACTTCCAATTATAGTATCAGTTTTGCAATTGAATTTATTTCAGTCTTTAAAAGCTATTTATTACTGATCTTTAGTGAAAATATTACAACAAACCAACGCAATTGCTATTTTTTTACTTTTATTTAAATATTTTTATATCCGCACTTTTTGAATGGTTTAGTAAGAGGTAGTGGCCTGCTGCATTGCACCTGAATTGTGCGTAGAGAACCACTCTCGGTCACATAACACTGTCATTAAACGAGCTTTGCTGTAGCGTTTAGTGGGTGGCCAATCGAAAGTTAGCAGTATATTGGGATACTTCTTACTTCTATTTTTCTTCTAATTAATAGTCCCCATACAGTTTCAGCATTCCCCTTGGACTAGGTGGTAGCCGCTGTAAACCCTGATTTTATTTATGGTATAGGGGGGCCAACGAGCAGTCTAAGACATTTTCTTGACTACCGACGCCCATTGACATCCGCATAGAGGATATACAGATTCACTGCTCTCCTATGGACCCCACCTCCATGGATCGCCGGCTACTTACACACCACACGAAACGCGACAGCACAGCTGTCGCTTTACGCCGGTCTCGTTTAAGCGTTAGGTACGTCCGGCCCATCTAGGCTGCATGGAAGCATTGCGGCACTACTTCTCCCTAAAATATCTCTCTTCCTGATACAGGAGTACAGCGGTAACAGGAATGGCCAGGCACGAGTAAAAACATAATTGTAGGGATGAAAATTTTAAATGTACCTACTTATTTACTCATCATCATCATCATCATCAGCCGGAAGACGTCCACTGCTGGACATAGGTCTCGCCCGTAGAACGCCACAAGACACGGTCACCTACTCGCTGTTACCTAATCCTATGTAGTTTCTCGAGTAACAGATTTTTATACAGGTGTTAGATTTTGTACCTTTATTTAGCTGTTACTTCGATATTTCTCTATATCCTACTGAGAATTATAAATACGAAAGTTTGTATGTAAATTGTTTTTGATATTAATTAAATTTGGTACAGATTACTATTCTATACTTGACTGAATTATATATTATATGTAACGCACAAATTATACTACTGTACCCAGAAAATTATTTACATTTTAGAGCATTTACAGAAGGTTATTAGATATTCCATTTAAATGTGGGTAACATTTTATTAATAATATGAACCGCTACTATAATAGCTGTTAGTTTTTACCGCTTAGAAATATATATATACATGACTATTCTAACCGACAGCGGTAAAATAACGGATTCATGTAAACTTTGCGAGCGTTCGAGAATGTCTAATAATATGTCGTGCGGTGTGTAAGTATCCGGTGGTCGGAGGTGGGAGGAGAAAGGGGGGGTAGTCTATGCAGATGTCTATGGGCGTCGGTAGTCATGAAAATGGCTACAACTGCTCGTTTGCCCTCCTATACCATAAAAAAAAAAATATCCAGTTTATTTGATGGTAAGTGACTACGCTATGGCAAAAATATTCGTACAATAAAATAAATGTATGTTTTGCAATGTTATCTTATGGGCTCACTTATATAGAAGTAGGTTTTCGGCGCCGAAATCGGCCTGTAGTGACCATCATGTCGTCAACTTCATCGGACGATGACTTATTTATTATGGAAAATAATTATTTAAAATGTTTGTATAATGTATTAGTATTTATTATATTAGTATTATATTAATATAAATATTAGTATTTTGAAAATGCAGGACAATGTATCTCGTGTCATACTCGTATAAGACTTGTGTTCATTAAACATTGTTTTTTCAAATAAATGTTAATGTTCTTGGCAGTGCCACGATGCATGCATGTAGCAGCACTTGTGCCGGCACGATTGAGGTGTTTCACCATTAATAATAAACTTAAAACATGAAAAAATACCCATTTTTTTTAATAATATTACTTTATAGAAAATATATTAAGTACACTGATATTATTACGTAATTACTATTTAGTTCTACTTGTAAATAATGCACGTTTTTTTAATACTATTTCCACTTTTAATTAACATACAAACTTTCACATCCTACTAATATTATACAATTATAATACTAATATAATAAATACTAATATATTATACAAACATTTTAAATAACTATTTTCCATAATAAATAAATCGTCGTCCGATGAAGTTGACGACATGATGGTCACTACAGGCCGATTTCGGCGCTGGAAACCTGCTTCTTTATAAAAGCACCCTAATTAAGCCGAACCGGTAGAAAACCACTACTGCCATCTCTTCATTTCTACGTGAGCAAGAGTTTTTTTCCTGATCATGTTCAAGTCTGATGATATGCACCAAATGGTACACAACGTGTAAAAAATGTTGAATTTTCTATTCTAGATGAAGCTGTTAGTGTTAGCGCTGGCCGTGTCAGCGGTCTGCGCGGAATCCTTCTACGGAAGCATAAACTTCAAGCCAGTAGAAAAAAAATGTCAATTGTACGATAGCAAACTTCTGCACCATGTTCAAATGGCAGGCATTTTGCCAAACTCTAAGGCTTTCGTCGATCTCCACATGAAGTACGACGAGAAAGTTATTATCTCAGCTTTCAACGAACTCTTGGCACGGACGCAAAACAAACCAACCAAAGAAAATTTATCGGAGTTCATAACCCGGTACTTCGATGCCGAGTCTGAACTTGATCTATGGAGACCTAGTGACTTCGTCGCTGAACCATCTTACTTAGCCGACATTAAGGATCCCCAACTCAAGGAATTCGCCAGAAATTTGAACGGTATCTGGGCTACTTTGGGTAGAAAAATGAAGCCTGCTGTTTTGGAACATCCAGAACAGTTCAGTATGATCCCTGTCCGCAACGGTTTTATCGTTCCTGGAAATGATTACAAGGAAATGTACTACAGAGACGCATACTGGATTATCGCAGGCTTGCTCGTCAGTGGAATGAAGCAAACTGCAAAGGGAATGATCAGCAATTTCATTGACCTTCAAAGAGAGTTTGGCCACATCCCTAGTGGCAACAGATATTACTACCTGGGACGCAGTAGCCCACCGATGCTGTCAGCAATGATGGCCATATACATGCAAGAAACAGACGACATCGAATTCCTTAGAGCTAATATAGATGTTCTGGAAAGTGAATTGGAATATTGGCTTGATACTCATAGCGTTGATTTCAAAGTAAATGGTAAAGAATACTCTCTACTTAGATACGCTGCCCGCACTTCTAGCCCTCGTCCAGAGGAGTACTCTTTGGATTATTCCAAAGCCCAATTATTTGAAAGTGAACAACGCCAACAACAATACTATGCTGATGTCAAGAGTGCTTCCGAAAGTGGATGGATTGCCTCATCTCGTTGGATCATCAATAAAAATGGCAGTAATGTTGGCGAGATTACTGACATGAGAACTATGGATATTGCACCTGTCGATTTGAACGCTATGTTTATCAATGCTTTAAAAAATATCGAAGTATTCTACATTCTTTTGGGTGAGTCCCGTAAAGGAGTACACTGGCAGCAAATAAGTAATAGATGGATGAGTAGCATGAAAGAAATTATGTGGAACGAGGATGATGGCATTTGGTACGATTGGGACTTACCCAATTCTCGTCATCGTAAATATTTCTATATTAGTAACCTTTCACCTTTGTGGATGGGAGCTGTCGAGCCAGAATTCATCACGGCTAAGTCTCAAAAAATAATGTCCTATCTTAAAAAGAACCTCATTCTTGAATTCCCTGGTGGTGTTCCTATATCTATGACGAATACAAATCTTCCATGGGACTTACCCAATGCTTTGCCCTCTCAAGTAAGTGCACTAGCAAGTGCCTTAGAATCAATAGGAACTGAAGAGTCAACAAATATGGCTCTTGAAGTAGCAGCCACAATGGTCCGCTCTATGTATAAGGGATATTTGGCAGACAAGCAGTTATATGAGAAATATGATGTGTTATCCCCTGGAAAAGTTGGAAATGGAGGTATACAATATCAACACCAACAAGGCTATGGTTGGTCTCTTGGTGTTGTTATAGAAATGCTTGCTAAATATGGAGCATCCCTAACATCTGTACCTATTTTCTCTAAATTACCACAAGTTTCAACCTTCAACCTTAACGCTCAAAAATCACAAGAATACAATCAACAACATAGCGCATCGCTACACGTGGCACCTTTTAAGCCTGCAATGCCTGCTCCCGTAAAGCCCAATGGTTCTTCTCATTTTGCCCAGTCTACATATTTGACCGCCTATCCAACAAAACCCGTCTATGTATCACCAGCTAAACCTGAATACGTCACTTTAACTCCATTTAAGCCTGACTACATTCCACAATCGAAACCCGAAATCGCAACTTTCCAACCTAGTCAAGGATTGGTATCACCTACATCTAAGCCCGAATCTATTAACAGATACCCAAACAAGCCATTGTATGATTCGCCTGTCGAACCTAGACCACAGTATGTCTCTTCGACTACACATGAATATCACGCAGCTCCACTTAAACCTGAAGTACCTTATACTAGACCCTCTTATATACCTGCCATACCTGCTAAGCCGGAATACGTTCCATCCTTTGAAGTCAAGCCCGTATTAGCCCCAACAACTTCCCCAGTTAAACCTTTATATGTTTCTATTGAAACGAAGCCATCTTTTGAAGCTAAGCCGGAGCTAAGCCTCTCCGGAGAATACGCCAAGCCTGGCTACATTTCTCAAGAAAAGCCAACTTACAACCTATCTTTTGAAGCTAAACCCTTAGTCTCTGCAGAATACGCCAAGCCTGGCTACGTTTCTCAAGAAAAAATAAAGCCAGAGTTTGAATCTGTACCAACTACTTCAGCTAAACCTGAGTATGTTAAACCAGCTCAACCTCAGTATGTCTCTTCGACTACATATGAATATCTCGCAGCACCACTTAAACCCGAAGTACCTTATACTAAACCTTCTAATATACCTGCCATACCAGTTAAGCCTGAGTACGTTCCATCCGTTGAAGCTAAGCCCGTATTGGCCCCAACAACTTCCCCAGTTAAACCTTTATATGTTTCTATTGAAACAAAGCCATCTCTTGAAGCTAAGCCCTTAGTCTCCGGAGAATACGCCAAGCCTGGCTACGTTTCTCAAGAAAAAATAAAGCCTGAGTTTGAATCTGTACCAACTACTTCAGCTAAACCTGAGTATGTTAAACCAGCTCAACCTCAGTATGTCTCTTCGACTACATATGAATATCTCGCAGCTCCACTTAAACCCGAAGTACCTTATACTAAACCTTCTTATATACCTGCCATACCAGTTAAGCCTGAGTACGTTCCATCCGTTGAAGTCAATCCCGTATTGGCCCCAACAACTTCCCCAGTTAAACCTTTATATGTTTCTATTGAAACGAAGCCATCTCTTGAAGCTAAGCCCTTAGTCTCCGGAGAATACGCCAAGCCTGGCTACATTTCTCAAGAAAAGCCAACTTACAACCTATCTTTTGAAGCTAAACCCTTAGTCTCTGGAGAATACGCCAAGCCTGGCTACGTTTCTCAAGAAAAAATAAAGCCTGAGTTTGAATCTGTACCAACTACTTCAGCTAAACCTGAGTATGTCTCTTCGACTACATATGAATATCTCGCAGCTCCACTTAAACCAGAAGTACCTTATACTAAACCTTCTTATATACCTGCCATACCAGTTAAGCCTGAGTACGTTCCATCCGTTGAAGCCAAGCCCGTATTGGCCCCAACAACTTCCCCAGTTAAACCTTTATATGTTTCTATTGAAACGAAGCCATCTCTTGAAGCTAAACCCTTAGTCTCCGGAGAATACGCCAAGCCTGGCTACATTTCTCAAGAAAAGCCAACTTACAACCTATCTTTTGAAGCTAAGCCCTTAGTCTCTGGAGAATACGCCAAGCCTGGCTACGTTTCTCAAGAAAAAATAAAGCCTGAGTTTGAATCTGTACCAACTATTTCAGCTAAACCTGAGTATGTTAAACCAGCTCAACCTCAGTATATCTCATCATATGAAACCAATCCCCAGTATAATATCCCCTTTGCAAAACCAACATACATTGCTCCAGTTCCACTTAAGCCCGAATACTCTCCATCATTCAATGCGAAACCCGAATCAGGCTCCGTAGCATTTAATAAGGTTTCTTATATTGCAACTGTACCAACAAAGCCTTCATTTATCCCCGCAGAAGTTAAGCCCCAATTAGTAACTGTAGATTTTGCCAAGCCTGGCTACGTTTCACATGACGAAGTTAAGCCTGAATTAGAACAGTCTAGTCCTTCGGAATTCGAATCAGTTTCAACTACAACAAAGCCTGAGTACGTTACATTCTATCCAGCTAAGCCTACATACGTTTCACCAGTTGAATATAAACCACAATATGTGTCTCCTGTGAAACCGAATTACAAGCCTGAAGTCAAGCCCCAGATTTGGCATTTTCAAGTAAAACCTCAACAGTCCGAGGAACATAAGCCAGAGTACATTCCATCAAAGGTTGATGAATTACCTACCAAGGAAGTGTACATTCAATCGGTACCAACAAAACCTACATTTATTTCTAAGCCCTTCTTTGAACCAACTAAGCCAGTATCTTATCAAAAGCCTTCCTATTTAATACCAGCAACCTCAGAAAACTTGTACACTACATCATACCCGGTTACGACTGACTTTGAATATTCAACAGTTACAGAGTCAGAGTACACCACTTTGGCACCCGCTGAATACACTACACCTGCATCATATAAACCAGAATATGCAACATACATTGCAGTAGACCCTGTATACATTCCAACAACCGAAAGTGAATTAGCATACACAACTACTGAATCCCAGTACTCGGAAGCGACATTGCCTCCTGTAAAGCCCACTGAGCAAGCTTCAGTAAAGCCTGGATATAGTTACTTTGTTTCAACAGAAGCTAAACCATCCCCTCAAAAAGAACTTCCAAAAGTAAGTGAGGCTAAGCCTTTTATCAATGTCCTGATTCAGGCTAAGCCCGAGGAATTTGCTTCAATTCCCCCACCATCAGAAAAACAAGCAACAATACTGCAACAATCTCATTTTGCTTACATCCCTGCCAACAAACCTACCGTTGTTGTTGCTCCATCAACCCCCACAGACATCCCAAGCTTGAGCGAAGTTAAGCCTACTATCGATATTTTGGTTCAGGCTAAGCCCGAGGAAGCACAATATGCCTCTAATGTGCAATCATCAGAACAAAAAGCCACAATTTTGCAACAATCTCACTTTACTTATTTCCCAACACATGACAACCTTGCCGTTGTTTCCGCTACTTATAGCCCCACAGAGCTTCCGAAGCCTGAGGAAGTGCCAGTTGCTGCTAACCTTCCATCATCAGAACAAAAAGCCACTATTTTGCAACAATCTCACTTTACTTATTTCCCGGAACAAAACAAGCCTGCCGTGGTTGCCACTACTTTAGACTCCACAGAGCTTTCTAAGCCCGAGGAAGCGGCAGTTGCTGCAAGCCTTCCATCATCGGAACAACATGCCACAATTTTGGAGCAATCTCACTTTTCTTATATCTCTGCCCCTACTCCAATCGTAAGTGAAGTTAAGCCAACAGTCGAAGTCCTGATCCAGGCTAACCCCGAGGTGGTTCCAGTTGCTGCAAGCCTTCCATCAACAGAACAACAAGCCACAATTGTGCAACAATCTCACTTTTCTTACATCCCTGCCCCTATTCCAAGCGTAAGTGAAGTTAAGCCAATAAACTTTGTGGCTTCAGTTACACCATCGGAACAAAAAGCCACAATATTGGAACAATCCCACGTTTCTACGTTAAACAAACCCACTGTTGCAGTCGGAAGTTCATCAGAAAAAACAGAAGGATTTAGTTCCCAGTTAATTCTAAATGCAACAAGCGCAACTTATCCTTTGTCAGTAAATAAGGTCAGCCAATCCGTCTCAGCTAAGCCCCAGTTTTCATTCGGAGCATTGAGCGGAGGTTTCTCATTCAACAAGACTGTAGCACCCACTCTTGTTTCTACATCCGTAGATGCAAAAGCTGGACAAAAGTGGCCGCAAAGTGGACAATATGTGCAAAACAACTGGTCCGGTTCGAGCAGCGTTAAGCCATTCCACGGTCAATACAACAACTTGAACCAACACACATCCTTCAAAGTCAACCCTGGACAATACCAATCGCACCACAGTTCTGGACAATACCAGGCACAGTACAATGCAGGTCAATACAATACGGGTCTGTACAAGAACATCAAACCAACTGTAACATCGGGTTTAGTCAAGCCAGTAACTTTCCCACTTCACTTGTGAACACAAAAACAAAGAGTAGTCCCCGTATAAAATAATTAATTAAACATTTTGCAGACAATAATTGCTTATACCGATTTCAGTGAACTCGCTAATATTAGTTACGTTTTGTTTATACAATTGTTTTTATGATTAATTTGTTTTCTTGTTAAAATACGCACACGATGTTTTGTGAATAAAGAAGTACTATGATAAATATACTGCTCTGTTGTTTTATTCCCTATTTTACTTAAAGTTATGTCGACGTCCAAATGAAGCAATTGATTGGTGGTGACTATATGGTGGTGACTATATCGGTCTCATAGAACCATGTTCATTAAAATTAAAAAAAACCTGAGTTGGAAACAAATTATGAAAGTTGATGTCTTTTTCGGTATTAAAACCACTATGAGTCAGGGCTAGTTAAGTAAAGTGGTATAACAGTCAGCCAAAGCAGCAGCAATGTTTTTTAGTCATTGGCTCTTGTGTTGTCCGACTTTCCCTTTCCGATTCGTCTAGGGCGGGTCGGATAGTGCACAAAAGCTTATAAAAAATTATCATAATCAACTGATATGACTAACATTTAAGATTTAGTTCGATTTCTTTATGTTTAAAGTATATTTTGAGCTGTCAAGAGCCAATTTACATATTTGATGTATAAACATTAGTTCAGTTAAAAAACTGGCCATGTGCGAGTCGGACTCATCCTCAGAGGGTTCTGTACCAACGAGGTGATAATTTCTCCGTGAGAGATGGGCTCCAGATAATTTCTTATATCAGTTAACCAACTTATAGTTGCGGATGCACACATTTTGTAAGAAACAAACAGCACATAATGTGTATAAGTTGAAAATATATTTTTAGGTGATAGAGTTATAATCATAGACTTAATAAAAAGTATAGACGGAGCGTTCTCAACAGTGAAATGAAGCCAGTTTTTTGACAACCGCAAAACATGTGTGCGCTTAGTGAGAGTTGCCGTGTAGTAAAAACTTATTACCCCAAAATATATCAATACGGACATGATGAATGGATAAGTAAATACATACGTTAGCATTTTCTTTCAACCCATTCACTGCGTCGCGTCGTTCGAAACCTCGATTCCTTCTACGATGTGAGTACTTAAGTGTAGAAACAAGAAACAAGTTTGGATTGTTATATAAATAATATATGGATACAAAAAAGCAAACATATTATTTACTAGCAGCGCCCCGTGATTTCACCCACGTAAAATTCATTCCCGTGGAAAATAGAAAATCATCCCATGGCATCCCATAGAAACATTTTTTCGGGATAAAATCCTATGTGTTAATGCAAGTTACTCTCTACGTGTGTGCCAAATTTCATGAAAATCGGTTCAGTAGTTTTTGCGTGAAGGAGTAACAAACAAACAAACAAACAAATAAGCAAACAAACATACGTACAACCTTTCGCATTAATAATATTTTTAAAGTGCCGTAACTTCGTTCCGAAACGTTTTACAAGATTTTATTTACCCAAGAACGTTTTTTATTCATATGGATTTTGTTTTTGGATTGGCATAGGTTCGATAACTAGCCACGATGAGAGAGAAAAATAATGAATAATAATGAAAATTTAGGAATTTTCAACAAAAATCTTCATTGCCCTACATTACCTACTGAATCCATGTTAATATTGTAAATGCGAAAGTGTGTATGTTTGTTTGTTTGTTTGTCTTTTTTTTCACATTAAATCAAAGCAACGGCTCGATGTGATATTTAGTATGGAGATATTTGAAGGACTATAGCCAGTGCCATAGGCTCCTTTTTATAGCGATAAACTTCCAGTGGAAAACACATTTCCATCAAATCAATCTAAATATAAGCGCTATAGATGGCATTATTATAGGTGCACGCAACAGAATGACGCACGTCCGTATTTATCAAATGAAATTGCTACTATCAAATGTTTGACAGAAACGTTAGAGTTTTAAACACTTTCTAAATTGCTTATTTTGGAAATATTATTTTAGTATGGAGATAGTTGAAGGACTAAAGAGTGCCATCGTATCCTTTTTGTCACGAAAAACCACGCAAGCGAAGCCGCGGGTAACAACTAGTACAATATAATAGAAACATTAGAACCTCGTAACCTTTGGATATCCATTTCGTACTACACGACAAAGTTCTTTCTTAGTGATGTAAAAATCATCACTTTCAAAATGTGTTGAACAAATTAGGCTGCGGATGGTGGGATTCCATGATGGCTCAATTCGGTTAACTCGAATCACTTCTATCCACTTCTCTCTAATATTTTTACTTATTTCGGACAGAAAAACTTAAAAAAAGGTTTTATGAGGGAAGATTAAATAAAAAAAGCTTGTTTACTGTTACATTAATTGGGTGAATATTAAAAGTAAAAATAGAAATAAGTAAATGGACGTGATTTGTGATTACATTACATTACGTTTCGTTACATTAATAACTAACCCCATAAACGGGGACTATTTTGGCGCTTACTAGTTACAACATTTTCGTTTTGAAAGCTGTCAAACAATTGTTGAAATTGATTTAATATTATATGAATTTTTATGTTTACTTATGTATGAAATGTAAGTACTTTTTGCTTTTTATTCCTCGAGGAATGATTTTTGCAGCCTTTCACTACACAATTCGGCATTTTCAGGTAATAAACAATTATTTATTTGGAAGTCATACGCCATTGACGAACTGTCACAAACTAATGATCTGGGTGTAGTTTGGTTGTCAAATGTGTATGTGAGACCCTGTTTATACAGGAATGGGTGTAGTTTTGCTGGCTTCATAACATTGTTAACAGCGCTCCGTCTATACTTTTTATTAAGTCTATGGTTATAATTTAACATTTTTTTATTTATTCCCATATATTTACTATAAGTTCTTACTTCTTGCCAAATTTTACAATTCTAGGCCTACGGGAAGTCACTATTTGTTTTAGAAAAAGTATGATTTCATACAAAATATGTGCATGAATTAAATTTTTATTGGGTGAAGTATGATATTTTCAAGTCATCAAACATACAATAAAGTGATTCTATAGAGGTTCCGATTTTTCTTTTATGATTTTAAAAGACAATTTCTAAATTAGGTAGTGACCGTCCTGCAGAACTCGTTATCGGGTAGTCGCTGACCCACCCATCCCCACCATAGAGCAGGGACGAGCAGATGCTCCCTGACCGATGGTGGGGATGGAGCGTCTCAAAACGCCCTGAGCACCCGCTTCACTATCAAGTCAGACATCGGAATTCGAACCGATGTGGTGGTGACAATATTAAGGTAAGTCCGCCTTAATGTTATAAGTGGAAGAGTGCAAAGAGGCATGTCAACAGAGTTAGATTTATATTTATAAATTCGACTAGAACAATAATGTTTTATTTTTAAATATTTGAGGTGTGTATAAAAATAGTGTAAAATATATCTCAATAAAAGTATTATTCGGCCTAAAATGTATTTTTATTGTTTAGTATTGGTATGAAATTTTCCATAGATTACTATCCTGTATTCACCTGTTAAGGGTACTATCGGTAAAAAGTGCCGAAATTGAGTATTTTGAAGGCAAATTACTCGTAAATGGAAATAATCTATTGAAGATCAACTTTAGTTCCGCATAGCATAAATATTTTTATAGGATCTGTAAAGTTTATAAATTGAAAATTATAATTATTTACGAAGAAAAAGGTATATTTGGAACTCATGTTTTCGAAAAGACTGATTTTCGAAATGAAATTACGAATATAAGCAGTGGATTGTGGATACCTAAAAAATACCTACTATTAGGAAATATAATGCTATAGGTTTTTTATACAATAGAAAAGTAAATTGATTTCATTAAACTCGGCAAAAAAAATATTTTTGTAACTTAAATTTTGCCAAAATAAAACGTAATTTTTCTCATGATAATAAATGTGGAACAGCTTCAGAAATTTACTCATTTATTAACACGATATTCGATTAATAAAATCACCAAAAAAATAAACATTATTGTGTTAGATGTTATGTTAGATTTTATTTAATTAAATTTCAAAGTTGTCACGCCATGTAAGTCATTTATAAGCTCACAAGAAATTTTACAAGTTGCTGGTACTATGAAAATGAATGAAATATACTTTATTGTGCATATTACAGAATACAGAAAATAACAAGTTTAAGTTGCATTTTGAAGTATTTGGCACTTGCACGTGTTACATCATTGTCAATTTCACGTCGTTTCTTGTCACGTGACTTACGAATAAAAATAATTATTTTTAAAAATAGATTTTAAAATAAATTATTGATTAGTTACAAATTATTTCACTACATAATGACTTTAAAAATAATATTATTTAAAGATTACATTCAACAAGCTTTTATTTTAAATTTTAAATAGCCCATTGGAGGGTTTCCAATCCGTAGGCAACAGGATGCCTCCAGCGACAGGCTGGCATTGAGGACTGTCCGGCTGCCTCTGACCAGTCCCTACTACGTCGTCGGAGCCGCGCAATGGGGTCAAGTTCCTATCCTGACCCATGGCCCCAGTACTCCAAACGAGCACGCCTCCAATGCATCCAAATCGGACCCGCCAGTCCCAATCCACGCTGCCGTCTGCTAAATCACGGGGACCGGTGGAGGACGACTCAAATAAGCAGCTCTCCAGTCTAACCTCTCCCCCCAAGTCTGTGCGGTATGGTCAGTCGACAGAGGGACTGCCAGCCAATGCCACAATGGCACGGTGGCAGCATCTTCGGGGGGAGAATGTCTAATGATATGCACCAATGGAAACTGTGTATAAATAATGATATTTTTTTCTATTCTAGATGAAGCTATTAGTGTAAGCACTAGCCGTGTCAACGGTTTACACGGAATCCTTCGAAGGAAGCATAGATTTCCAACCTGAAGAGAAAAATGTCAATTGTACAATAGCAAATTGTAGCACCATGTTCAGATGGCAGGCATTTTGCCAAACTCTAAGGCTTTTGTCGATCTCCGTATGAAGTATGATGAGGAAGTTATTATATCAGCTTTCAACGAGATCTGGGCACGGACGCAGAACAGACCAACCAAAGAAAATTTATCGGAGTTCATAAATCGATACTTCGATTCTGAATCTGAACTTGATCTATGGAGTCCTAGCGACTTCGTCGCTGAACCATCCTATTTAGCCGACATTAGGGATCCTCAACTCCAGGAATTTTCCCTAGAGCTAATATAGATACTCTGGAAAGTGAATTAGAATATTGGCTTGATACTCATAGCGTTGATTTCAAAGTAAATGGTAAAGAATACTCACTACTTAGATACGCTGCCCGCACTTCTAGCCCTCGTCCAGAGGAGTACTCTTTGGATTATTCCAAAGATCAATTATTTGAAAGTGAACAACGCCAACAACAATACTATGCTGATGTCAAGAGTGCTTCCGAAAGTGGATGGATTGTCTCATCTTGTGGATCGTGAATAAAAATGGCAGTACTGTTGGCGAGATTACAGACATGAGAACTATGGATATTATACCTGTCGATTAGAACGCTGTGTTTGCCATTGCTTTGAATAATATCGATTCATTCTACATTCTTTTGGGTGAGCCCCGCAAAGGAGTACACTGGTGGCAAATTAGGAATAGATGGATCATTATTCATTGGCATTGAAGAAGTTATGTGGAACGAAGATGTTGGCGTTTGGTACGATTGGGACTTATCCAATTCTCGTCATCGTAACTATTTCTATCTTAGTAATCTATCACCTTTGTGGATGGAAGTTGTGGAGCCTGAATTCATTAAGGCTAAATCTCAAAAAATAATGTTCTATCTTAAGAAGAATCGCGTTCATGAATTCCCTGGTGGTGTCCCTATATCTATAACGAATACCAATCTTCCATGGGACTTACCTAACGCTTGGCCTTCTCAAGTAAGTGCACTTGTAAATGCCATAAAAACATTAGGAACTGAAGAATCAACTTATATGGCTTTTGAAGGCGGACCATTGTGGCTGCTAGCCACAATGGTCCGTTCTATGTATAAGGGATACTTGGCTGACAAACAGTTACATGAGAAATATAATGTGATATACCCTGGAAAACTTGGAAATGGAGGTAGACATGATAGAAATGGATATGGTTGGTCTCTAGGTGTCATTCCAGAAATTTTTGCTAAATATGGATCATCCTTAACATCTGTAAAAGGCAATGAAACCTATTTACCCTAAATTCGCACAAATTTCGACCTTCGACCTTAACTTTCAAATACCCTTTGAAGCACACAATCCCTGCTCCTTTAAAGTCCATTCCTTCTTCTCACTATGCTCATTCTACACATTTGCTCGCCTATCCAACAAAACCCATCTATATATCCTCAGCTTAACCTGAGTACATCACTTAAGTCAAGTCACAAGGCTCCTTGATGTCAGGAATCATATTCGTGGTAGTTATTGTATATTGATTGGATTTGTTCATCATGTGTTGTAAATGATTTTGTTTTGTGATATGTTGTAATCGCGGGCCGTATTTTTGACATTCCTGCTTTTACCTGAAATGGGCTAAGCCCGAAGTAGGCTTATAATTGTTTTATAAGCCTTCTTATATTGCAACCTATTTTAGTATAGTTTCAGCTATTTTAGCTCCCATTGTCCCAGTCTCCTAAGTCCAAGGAAGCACCACCAAGCAAGTGTCGGAACAAGAAGTCATAATTTTGCAACAATCCACTTTTCTTATGTCCCGGCCCTTCAACCAAGCCTAGCCCACAAGTGAAGTTAAGCCATTAAACTCTATGGCTTCCGTTACACCATTGGAACCCCACGTTTCTACGTTGAACAACCCCGCTGTTGTAGTCCAAAGCTCATCACAAAAAACAGAAAAAATTTGATCGCAGGTAAACTTCCCTTTGTCAGTTAATAAATTCAGTTAATCCCTCTTACCTACCGGGTTTTATTCGGAGCATTGGATTCAATTGTTTTTATGGTTCATTTGTTTTTTTCTTAAAATACGCACACTATGTTTTGTGAATTAAGAAGAACTAATAAATATTATATTGTTTTGTGGTTTTATTCTCTGTTTTCTTATTTTATTTAAAATTATGGTGACGCAAATGGATCAATTGATAACTATGTCGGTCTCATAGAACCGTGTTCAATATAATGAAAAAGAAATACTGAGCTGGAAACACTTTATGAAACTTCATGTCTATTTCGGTATTGAATCACACTATGAGCATTAGGGCGATATTTTTGGCCAGTGCTAGTTAGTGTAAAGTGATATAGCCAGTACCTGAGCAGTCCTGTCGCTGAATCACATCCCACCAAGGCAGCCGACGACTCTCAACGCTTTTTAGTCTATGTTAGCACGAGCTAACATAGTATGATAAATATAAGTATATTAACGTATAAGCAAATCCGGTTTTTTTCGGATGTTGATGGGCGCTAGATTGCCATCAGTTGTGCCCTTTAGCCTCCTAAAATATGAAAAATAATTAAAAAGAAAATTAGCCACGGTAAATAAGAATCAGCTTACCAATTAAATAGTATTCGGGTTTTTAGGGGTCCCTCGTCTAATAGTAAAAACGGAACCCTTACAGACATAGACATACGGATCATACGGATGCTTTGCTCTGTACCACCGGGTGTTTGAACACCGCGCAAAACGCGACACAGTTGCCATATATATCCCTACAATGTGTGGTAAGAAGTGGCAAGAGTATCAGATATAATGCATATATCATAATCGTGATAATTGATAGTTATATACAATAAGAACAACATATCTTCACACCAGCTCCCTCAGTGCCACATATCAAGATATATGATATTTAGTAGCTGCGCCCCGCGGTTTCACCCGCGTCAATTGGATATCGTGGAAAATCATCTCATGATATCCCGTAGGAACATTTTTTCGAGATAAAAACTATCCTATGTGTTAATCCAAGTTACCCTCTATGTGTGTGCTAAATTTAATAAAAATCGGTTTAGCAGTTTATGCGTGAAGGAGTAACAAACAAACAAACAAACACACATGCCTACAAACTTTCGCATTTATTATATTAATAGGATAAGATATCACAGAAATAAAACCACTACAAACTTAAGTATTTTTTCAGTTTAATTTAGGAGGATACCTCCTTCACACTGCATGCTTGCATGCCGTATTGGACCGGCACGACCGGGGAGGTACCTTCCGCTTAAACTAGAGCGGCGTTAAGTGGTAGCTATGATGTCGCGTTTCGTGCGGTGTGTAATTAGCCGGTGGCCCATGGAGGTGGGAGGAGAAAGGAGAGCAGCGCACGTGTATAGCCTCTATGTGGATGTCTATGGGCGTCTGTAGTCACTAAAATTTCTCCGACTGCTCGTTGGCTCCTATATCATAAAAAAAGAAAAAAAAAAGGAACCCTCGGTCTCAAGGCCGGATCGCACTTGACGTTTTTTTATTTTTATTTCACAACAATGTTTTATTTTCGTACCTAATTTCGTACCGGTTCAGTCAAGGACATCTTGATATCTATACTATATTATGATCCGTTTAGTTAATAATCCAAGCAGACAGATGTGTTTCTATCTAATCAGGTGTAAATTAGTAGATGAAAAACATTGTAGTAGTAAAATTTTCATATAATTGGGACCGGTTTCCCTGCATGCGTCCGGATCACAGTCGTTTTACTTAAGCTACAGATGCTTCTAGAGGTAGTGCCACACTGCATACTTGTATGCTGTCGAATTGGGCCGGAGGGAGGTACGGGTGAGGTACCTCTCGCTTACACGAGACCGGCTTCCAGTGACAGTTATGCTGTCGCGTTTTGTTCGTTGTGTAAGTAGCCGGTGGTCCATAGAGGTGGGAGGAGAAAGGAGGGCAGCGCATCTGTATAACTTCTATGTGGATGTCTATGGGCGTCAGTAGTCCTGAAAATGGCTCCGACTGCTCGTTTGTTCTCCATAAAAAAATACAGTACGCTAGGCGGCATCGATAGACTATCGATGTATCTATCGATAGTGTGGCAATAGTGAGACTATCGATAGGACTATCGATAGTATCGATATTTTTGATCTTCTATAATAGTATCTATAGCACAGCGACTATCAAAGCTAGGTACTATAGATAGTATTGATACTATTATACGTATTTGTATAACATTTTAATTACTGAAGACCTTAATAAAGTATATTCTATTCTATTTTATTCTAGTCATCAATAGTATAGGCATACAGTATGCTGCAGATACAATAGTATCGATAGTATCAAAATTATCATCACTATGTCTATGTCCCAACTGATTTTCGAGATCTTCTATCGATAGTAGAACTATTGATAGTTCGGCACCCATAGCGGCCACTGTGCCGTACGATTTTTCACTAGAGTTGAATCGTTTTTAAATAGCTCGAAAAATGTCAGTCGGGTAAAATTTACCAGTCGAGTTTTGATCGGTATAGTGTATTTCATCTCTAATTTTACACCTCGTTCTCACATCGAGATCTACATATAATAAAACAGTAAAATGCGTGTGTCTGTATATTGATTATATTTACAAAAAACTAAGTGGGGGCGATGTTAAAATAATATTAGAACACTTTTCAATGTTTTTCATTCCTTTTATCTGATTGTCTGTAGAAACTACTGGAGGGGTTCGAATTAAACTTTTTGTGGTGTATATATACTAACCCTGGTGAACATCTAGAATACTTTTTACTGCGAGAAATAGCTCATTCCTACTATAAATTTAGTACCTAATTATGCTTTACCCGACGGATCTGAGAAAGAAACTTTGATTATAATAGTTAGAACTACGCAACGCGAACGAAGTTACGGGCACCAACTAGTTATATCATAAAATACGTCGCGGTTAAATGAAAATATAAGACTACTGTTAATATGTCTAGTCGGTCGGCTTCATCTGTATGTGTGTGCGTGATCTAGTGGTAAGCATGTTTAACTATAGTCGTGAGGTCTAGTTCGAGTCCCTGGTCGTACCAAAAATTGTTGGGATTTTTCTATTTTTTTTTTTTATGGTATGGAGGGCAAACAAGCAGTTGTAGCCATTGTCATGACTACCGATGCCCATAGACATCTGCATATACTACAGATGCGATGCCCCCCTTTCTCCTCCCACCTCCGTGGACCACCGGCTACTTACACACCGCACGAAACGCGACAGCACAGCTGTCACTTCACGCCGGTCTCGTGTAAGCGAGAGGTACCTCCCCGGTCGTGCCGGCCCAATTCGGCTGCATGCAAGCATGCAGCGTGGCACTATTTTTAAAAATTTTCTATTTCTAATAACTAATCATAAGCAGAGCTTTACGTAACGGTGATGATGCTCGATATGAGAATGTTTATAGCAGCTAACTTAACTCTTGTAAAACGTTACGATACGCTACAACAGTGGTGGAACCCGCGTTTCAAACCCACTTAGGACAATAACAAATATTAATAAATGTATAGTAAAATAAATTAAATAAATGTCTATATATATTTATGAACGCTTAATACCTAGTTGTCTAATTCCTGTAACACAGTCCTTATAGTGCAGATTAGGATGGTAGATATTTTTCTTTATAGCATAGAAGGCAAACGAGCAGTTGGGTCAACTGATGTAAAGTGATCACCAAAGCCCACAGACATCCGGAACACCAAAGGACTAACAGATGAAATGAAATTAAAAAGTTTTTATTGAAAATAGAATTACAGAAAAACTTTTTCAACAATTAAATCTCTCTTCGATTCAACCCTAGCCCTGTCTTGAGAAGAACCGGCGAAACAAACTCAGCGGGCCTCATGATGTGATGAGATATAAAAGTAAAAAATATAAAAATACAAATACATTTGCATATTATAAATGATATACAATTTATAAATTTACAATAACTATAGTACAGAAACAACCTGGGAGAAGTGTACTAATACCTGTCATAAAATCTATTACCTTAAAGTATGCTTTACCACACAAACGCTCTTTAACTACTTTTTTAAATTTATTAATCGAAAGTTTTTGAACGCTTTCTGGGTTGTTGAGGCGTATGCATTGCCCCCGAAAGGAATTCTTTACTTTACTAAGTTTATGAAATGGTATGTCTAATTTGTGCCTGTTTCTCGTATTCCTGTTTGATTATCATTTTTTGTTCTGAATTCACTAATGTTCTTTCTTACATACAAGACATCCAAAATATACAGTCAGTATACCGATGTCCTTATAAATTTATTTCTAGGTAATGTATTAGAGGCTAGTTCGTAAATTGCACGAATAGCTCGCTTCTGCAGCACGAAAATAGTGTTATGTCCGCAGCGTTTCCCCACAACAGTTTGCCGTAAGCCCGTAAGACACAATACTGTGAAAGTAACTAAAATAAACTAATTTAGGAGTATATTCAAATGAGATTTGTCTAATTTTTCTAACTACGAATGCTGCCGAACTAAGCCTATTCGCAAGCTTGGTGATATGGGGACTCCACTGTACTATACAATCTAGTGTTATTGGTAGGAAAATTGTAGAGTTCACTAGCCCTGAGTTTAGCCATTTAATAGTACATTTGTTGGAACCTGTGTAACATTAGGTAGAGTAAAGTAGTTTGTCTTCTTACTATTCAGTAATAAATTATTATATATAGGAAAGCTGCAGCCCAAGCCCCCCACCCCTCCTCCTTTTCTCAACTCCAAGTTCTCCAAGACCCGAGTCCCAGCCACACTGCATGCTTGCATACAGCCGAATTGGGCCGGCACGACCGAGGGACTCTCACTTACACGAGACCCGCGTAAAGCTGTGCTGTCACGTGTCGCGCGGTGTGTAAGTAGCCGGTGGTCCAGAGAAGTGTGGGGAGAAAGGAGGGCAGCGCATCTGTATAGCCCCTATGCGGAAGTCTATAGGCGTCGGTAATCATGAAGATGACTCCAACTGCTCGTTTTGCCCCCTATACCAAAAAGAATAGTTAATGACATACGATTTAGAAGATTATTAGCTAAATAATACTAGCTGGTCCACAACATACTAGTTTTTATAATTAAAATTAATTATTTTCTAAGCATTTCAAATGACATTCATCTGTTATTGGATTAGACGTTTGATATTAAATGAGGTTGTTGTCTCACATTAAACTACTATGCAATGCATTTAGTCTCATTAATGTTTTTTTTGTTCGTAGTATTCGAGAATTTATTGCTTATATTTAAAACAATTTCAAGTTTTATTAGAATATAAAGTAAATGTTGTAGACGTTAGTACCAGTTTCCAGTCTCGTATAAAAATAAATATGTTTTGTTGAGATAACGAGAGTAAAGGTTTCGATGTAAGAAAATTAGTATTATAATTAATCGAGCGAATCGAGTTATGGTCGCTGCACACTTATCAACTCGGAAAGGGATCGTAACCGTATCACCTCGAGCCGGTCAGTATTCTTTGTATGAAACTTCATACTGAAACTCACACTAATGGGAAATGTAACGTAATCGTATCATGTTCGCTTTTCTAGGCGAGGCGTTTACGATCCATTCCCGAGCTGAGAAGTGAGCTGCGATCATTATCGATAACAAGGTAGTATTACAACAAAACAACTTCAAACAATGTTTTCGCGGTTTATTTCGGTTACCGCGAACGTACATTGACGCTTCAAAAACAGGCCACGAACACGTGGTCGGTACCGGGAGCGTTAATTAATTATCAAGCTCGACGTTTCAGACGCTTTACAGCAAACATGGTCACGGATGGACGTGAAATGAGAGTTAAGGCAACACACACACTAATCACGATATAATTACCACACATAATTAAGATATAATTACCATGTCAATAACCAAGTTCTTGCCAGCTTGAAACTTGGCTTGCGTATACTTCGCAATTCGCAGTGCATCTTGAACCTCATTTTCCACGGGAAGCGTTCTGAGGAACTGTTCGTAACATCCGCAGCTGAATTTCATTGCAAGAGTTTTTGAGCTAAATTTGATAATTCGAGTGTCACCATCTCAATTCTCCAAAGTTTACTTTCAATTGAAACTGATTTCCCTCAACACACTCCTTTTTGTGGAATGTGCTTCACTTCTGCTTTCGGGCTTCTTCAAAATTAAAAAAAAATATTGGTGTTGTCTGTGGGCGCAGGTGATCACATAACATCACCTGCTCCGACTGTTTTTACATGCTGCTATAAAAAAATTGATACTTCATTAATAAGATGTGAATAAAAAATTACTAATAACTCAGTATTCATATTACGTATTTAATATTTGCATTTTTTACTTTTAAATAATAAAAAAAACCTTTGAAGACAAGTGAAATGGGTGTTCATAAACAGATTGCAGGTACACCGCACGAAATTTCTTTTTGTGTCTGCGCCAAAACAGGTCCTAGGGATCTTTCTAATCACAATATTGAATATAATTGATATTCTTTGGATTTGGTATTTAGATGACATTTATGTAATGTAGTGGGGATGAGCGGCAGCTGAGTAAAAAGGTGAGGAACGTAAAAAAACACCGAGACGGTCGGCGGCTGTAGGACAACTAGAACAGAAGGTATAATTTAAAATCTTAACAATATCTGTGGCGCGGCGCCTCACGTGTTCGTCTTCGAATGACATTGAATAATAAATTATCTGTAGTGTTCATTTATGAGCATGTTCAATAAAACTGCATTTTTAAGGGGGCTGGACACAGGGCTATGTAACCTAATAGATTATTTTTAAATAGCTGAAGACGGCAACGAAGCAGTCGGATTGCTACCGACACCCATAGAGATCCGTATCATTGTTGTGACGTGTTGCCCTCCCATGCTAAATGCGACAGCATAGCATTGTCTTTTGCGGCCTCGTCTTGAAGGGAAATGTTCCGGGCGTGTCGATCTTATTCAAAAGCAATGCAGCAATATCGAAGGATTTTAGATATAAAATATATCTTCACTATCAGCACCAGTTAGGGTGCTGAAACCCTGCTGGACATCAACACCTGTTAATTTATAATATGAAATGAGATCATTCTGATGTATCCATAATACATTCAGTTCCGACCGGAATCGCATTCACCCGCGTCGCATGCAAATTTCTATCCCGTGGAAAATTGAAAATCATCCCATAAGAACATTTTTCGGGATAAAACTATACTATCATATAACTATTCCATGTGTTAATACAAGTTACTCTCTATATGTGTGCCAAATTTCATGGAAATCGCTTTAGCAGTTTTTGAGTGAAGGAGAAACAAACATACAAACTTTCGCATTTATAATATTAGTAGGATGTTAGAGTAGAGAATAACTCGTTATTTTATTTGTTATAAAATAACGAGTTATTGACTTGCATAAATTCTTATCATTTTTATTGACATTTAATTTTTATAAATAGATATTAATTTTTATCTCTGTCCTCTGTGCGTTCCCGCAATGGATCTGATTGTTATAAAAATATGCTAATCAAGACGGCTATTAAGTGTCTCTAACCCTTTATATTTATTTAATATTTTGTGTCTTTATGTAGGTCTCTCATAGCAAAAATATAAATAATAATATTATAGATGGATAGAATAACCGTTCATTCGTTAAAATCTTTAATTTTTCACGACATCTTATTTCCTCTACAAGCAGGATTGAAAAATAAAGTGCATAAGGACAGGCGTCTGCCAGCTAAGCTAAAGTTTAACTAAGGTTTAGACTTATCGGACACTGTCGATAGTTATAGATATTAGCCAAAGTGTGGAATACTCTACCAGCGTATGTACTTCCTGATACCTACAACTTGGGAATCTTCAAATCGGGGGTGAATAGGTACCTTTTAGGCAAGCGTGCTCCATCGTCGGCCAAGTCTACACTTTCCACCAGGTGAGGCATTGGCCAATCGCAAGCCTATCCATTATAAAAAAAAAATATATTTAAAGTTTTTTTTATTTTAGATTTTATAGGTACTATGATACTATACTCGGGTAGGTGGCAAAATTAGGAGAACATTTTGTAGCAAACTATAGAAAAAAAATATGAGTAGGTAGGGATATAGAAATAGATTTATAATAAACCTTGGTTTCTTTTTCAGATGGGGCTGATACGTTTTCTAGTGTTGCTCCTAACAGTGGCAGCGGTAACCGCACAAATTAGGCCGCAGTTTTTGAAACCATCTTGCCAAAGACTGTTATATTGCAACAGCAAACTGCTGCATTATGTGCAGATGGCACAAATCTTCACCGACTCCAAAACCTTCGTCGACCTTCATTTGAAATACGACGAGGACGTCATTTTCCACGATTTCAAAGTATTACTCAAAGAAACTAACAATAGCCCTACAAATGGGCAAATTTTGGATTTCGTTAATGCACACTTCAATTCAACCACTGAAATGGACCCGTGGACACCAGATGATTTTAAACCAGAGCCAGAGTTCTTAAATTCTATTGCAGATGAGGAATTAAAACACTTTGCTTACGATATACACAATATGTGGCCTACTCTAGGCCGAAAAGTCAAACCTGAAGTATTCCAACAACCCCAGCTATCTAGTCTCGTACCTGTACATAATGGTTTCATCATTCCAGGAGGAAAATTTGAGGAGCTTTATTACTGGGATTCTTATTGGATTATCAAAGGTTTGCTCGTAAGCGGCATGCATGACACAGTAAAAGGAATTATCAGCGATCTTATAGAGATGCAGCAGATCTTTGGACATGTACCCAACGGAGCCAGATGGTACTATCAGGAACGCAGCCAGGCTCCATTATTATCAGATATGATGGCACTTTACATGCGAGCAACAAATGATGTGGATTTCTTAAGAAAGAATATTCAAGCTCTCGAAGAGGAATTAGAGTATTGGCTTGATACGCATAATGTTGCCTTCACCGTTGGTGGTAAAGAGTATTCTCTTCTCCGTTATTTCTCACCTAGCGAAGGTCCACGACCAGAAGCTTATTACGAAGATTTCTCAGACGCTGAAATATTCGACACAGAAGAGCGTCGAGACAAATACTACATCGATATCAAGAGTGCGGCCGAAAGTGGATGGGATTTCTCTACGCGTTGGTTTATAAACCAAGATGGTACTAATAAGGGTAACCTGTCTTCAATTCGTGTTACAGATATTGTTCCAGTAGACCTGAATGCTATATTTACAAGCTCCCTTCAAAACGTTGCACAATTTCATTTAACTTTAGGTAATCCCCGTCAAGGTACCCAATGGTCATACCTTGCGAAGCAATGGAGAAAGAACATGCAAGAAGTATTATGGGACGAAGAAGACGGAATCTGGTACGATTATGATTTGTTTAATGAAAAACTTAGAAAATACTTCTATGTAAGCAACATTGCTCCCTTAAGTATGTCAGCTGTCGATCCGGACTTTGTACTTGCTAAGGCTCCACAAATATTGTCATATTTAAATAGATCAAAAACTTTTGATCATCCTGGAGGTATTCCTTCATCTCTATCTCATAGCGGAGAGCAATGGGACTTCCCTAACGCTTGGCCTCCGTTGATGAGCATGATTGTGGATGCATTAGAGTATTTGCCAACTCCAGATGGCAAGGAAATGGCGTTTGAAGTCTCACAGAACTGGATTCGAGCCGTCTACAAGGGATACTTGACAAATAAACAGATATATAAGAAGTATCACGTTCAAGTAGCTGGCAAGAGCGGAAGTAACAGTGAATCTATGGTGCAAGCTGGGTACGGATGGTCTAATGGCGTTATTTTAGAAATGCTCTCTAAATATGGACATAAAATGAACACTATTGCAATCCCTAATGAGTTCAAGTTCCCATTTTTCCCATCAGTACCCGAAGCGATTTCGATTTTCTACAAATAATAACGATTTAATTTCAAAAAGTTTTGTTATTTTTATGGCTAATTAGGAATTACTTATGTTTATTCGTCAATTATTGTTTGTTTTATATACTTATCCTCGATTTTATATATTCTACCAGTCAATGTCCAATCAATCAAATCGTAACAATAAGGCATGTTTTGTGCTAGACTATGCCTATCTCATAGTTTGAAGTGGTGGGTGGAAAGGATTAGATTGGTGAAGGAGGGTACCGAATGGGCGTCGGTATTAATGGCCGATGGCTTGTTAGACCTCTGTCATATAATTGATTATATTTATTTCCTCTCCAACTTCTACAGTTCTCCGCTAGTCCTCATTCCATAAGCGCAAACAGGATCGATCTCAGACATCTTTTATATATTTTTAAAACTTTTTGCAAGATTTAAATAAGAAAGACTTTAAGTTTATTTATTTATTAATACAATTTTATAAGAAATAAATTATTGGTTATAAAACTTAATTTTGTTTCATTATTATATTTTTGTTAGTGAGATTATTTTATTTCTAAACCCAAGCTTTGAAGAATTGTGATTGTTGATTTATTTGAACATTCTTTTTTAATTTACAAGACCATATCATCGACAAGTAAAAAAAACGAATGTGAGAAAGAAACTCTCATTAGATCCTTTAAATAAGTCAGGATATTTTATAGACCGGTACTAAAAATGTAAAAATGAAAACATACAGGATTAACTTTTTGTCAAAACATACATATAATATGCTATAATACACGCAGATTTTTATGACTTTGTCACACCGGTTGTACTCAGGACAGGGCTGGTGTAGAACCGGTGGTAGATGTAATTTTTAACGTTCAAAAACTAATAATTTTGTTTCATAATTTTGTTTTGAATGAAAACATTTCTCTTCATTTCATTTCCTTTCATATATTATGTCTGTCAAATATATTAGAATGAGCTGTAAAGTTAAAACTGGCGAATACTGGACATACCTGCTGCTCCTAAAAATACGTCCGATTACGCATTCAGTTCGGGTGACTTCAAAAAATATATGAGAAATGTTTATTGTTGCATATTATGAAAATTAAAAACAATGAAACAATGAAAGCAAGAAATTTCGTTTATGGCCGTATCTCCTTAACTTTTATTTTTAGGAATATGAATGAAATGTCTTTAAAATAAAGGAAATGTTGGGTTAATAATTTTCAACTACGGTATCTTAGATATTTTTTATTGTTTTAATTTAATAATAGTGATATTCACACGACATTTTAGGCTAGTAGCGCAATTTTTAATATTGAATGACAAAAAATCTTTTTACACATTTGCCAGTGCTGCTGCAGAGTATGAGTGAGATGTGGTAGCTGATGTCAGGAGGAATGATAGACTGATGCTGGAGATGATATTATATTCGTAAACCTTAGCAGAGTTGATACTTAGACGAGAGAGCGTGTGCGGATTATTATATATCTCGTCGGGCTCTTTCTGCGGCATTACCGACAGTGACAAGTGCCATCCGACAACCGAAGTCAAATTGTAGCGCAACGCCACCTCGCGGGCACACCGTAAGGGTGCCCGACCGCACCACAATCGTGACAACAAGTTGTTGGCTCCCGTTGAGCCGTCCGACACAAGTAATTACCAAAACACCACGGGCCCAGCGAGAATTTGCGTTAGACGGAAGGTGAGGGGTTTGTTCTTCCTGCGCAGGGATATAATATAGTCTAAGTTATGTTCTGATAACCCTGATAATGATTATGATTTGATCCATTAATTTTGGAGCCAAAAAAAAAATTCAATACAAACAAACAAAACATCGTTCCTCTAGAAACGTTGGTTGCAGCCAGGAGTGCCAAAAAAAACGTTTTTTAGAAATAAAACTTTATTTCAACTTATTACAAACTTATGATTTAAACTAATTCTAAATGCGACAATCCTAATCGATGTGAGAATAGAATGTGTGGGAACGCGTTCAGGCGAAGGGGCCACGATGGGGTAAAATGCTGACGGTGCGCCTCGTGAACCTGGCCGATGCACGTTGTGCTGCTGTTGCATTTACGCTTACAGTTACTATGTTGTAAAGTTGGGGACACAATTGGTTGTTGTAATACATATTAGGACTGTGTAATATTTCTATGTTAAAAGGTTGGGGGCACACTGAGCTATTATAGTATCAGGGCTGCATAACTCCTCCCCCCGAAGAACGGCGACTGTTGAAGACAGACGTGGTGAACTGCACCGGAGGATGACGATAATTAACTCTCGTATCATCTTGCATTTCTATTCCGCTATCTTCATTTAAATTCTCTGATGTAATATTTAATTTTCCTGAACGCACCTTCCAATAATATAGACAGCTAGCAAGTGCACATGCACTGAATAGAGCCACATACACAGGGATTGTAGTGTGGTATAAGCTGTAATAATTTTCTTTGTGTAGTGTCAGGGGATGCTGCATCGAGATTTTCGTACTAATATCATGTAGATTGCGTAAGTCTACAGAGTTAAGTGTAATGGCTGTTGATTGAT
>LUGF01041625.1:0-13418 GCA_001625245.1 Calycopis cecrops
AGTACAATATTACTTGTCAGCGTGAAAAATTGATTTAAAGATCTAGTTATCCACTGCCCCTTCCTATAACAAAAAGTTTATATACAACTAGCTGTGCCCCGCGGTTTCACCCGCGTTTAATTTCTAAGAAATCCATATAAACTTCAACACCCCATTTCACCCCCTTAGGGGTTGAATTTCTAAAAATCCTTTCTTAGCGGATACCTACGTCGTAACATCTACCTGGATGCCAAATTTCAGCTTGATCCGTCCAGTGGTATGGGCTTTCTTCTTCAACAGCTTTAAAAATCCTTAGAATTTGTTTCAAGTGTTTACTCAGCTGAGACGGGATGAATGTCTAAATGCCCACTAAGAAGGACTTTCAATAGGCTAATATACAAGGCTATTAAGGTGATGTTGATTGCGTTGAAGTAGCGTCGGCGTACATATCAACGCATAACCTAACAATTCTCTGAATAAACCGTACATCGCCCGAACGCCTAGATAATTAGAAATGGAGTGTTCCATCATAAACAATCATAAGGGATCGCATCACGGAAGCGACAGCGAGGGTAGATTGAAATACAATCAATTACAAAGGAGCGTAGTAACGGCCAACAGTGAAATGGAACCGTAATGAGGGATAAATATAGTTTTTGAATAGGCCCCCGCCGCAGTCCCCAGGCCTCCCCGCTCCGCAATTTCCGCTATCCAACGGCCGCACGCTTTGATACGCTCTCCGACGCACACGATGCAATTTGCTGCTGTTTTATTTTTTTTTCTCTCTTTTATTCAGCCTCTTGAAATTGTTTTTTAAATGACGTATGTTTTTTTTACATAATCAAAATCAAAATCAAAATCAAAATATTTTTATTCAAAATAGAATTTAAAAAATTGCTTTTTGAACGTCAAAAAAATTCTACCACCGGTTCAACCCTAGCCCTGTCTTGAGAAGAACCGGCGAAACAAACTCAGCGGGACTCATTTTTTTCATCATAGTAGCCGAAGACCGCTCGATTGTAGGTATAGGCGGAAAACTGGCTTATATAAACGCACATACAGAAAACATGAAAATGGCTTGAACTTCTTAACCCACTCATGATTCGCTTGGCCAAGTAATGTGAAGAATCTACACGATTCGCTCTAGGCATGAGAGCTGCATACCCACTGCAAGCATGCAAGTGCTATATTATCCCGAATCTATGAGCAACAGGTGTCCTCGGCGTGTATTGTCTCTATCTCTTTCTCTATCTCTCTATTTCTATCTCTCAATCTAGCATTAATTTTGCAATGTACACTAGACATCTATAGATTTTTATTGCATAAATACATAATATTATGATACATAGACCATCCGTGACTGGGCGGGATTCGACCCGCGATCCCTTGTGCAACATGCTCCGCTTGCCCGAGCTGTTACCACTGCGCCAGCCGTCGTCGTCGCATTAGCAAAGCAAGGTAATATAATACGCATCAACATGATATTGTACCTCGACATAAACGATGCTGAACAATACTTGATGCAATATACATGACGCAATAGACGCGTAATACATATACACGATTAGGTAAATTGATTGATCCAAACTTGAATATACTAATTTGTGATAGCTGATAATCGTCATTCTAGGGATATGCTAGCTGACACAAAAGGATACACACATAATGCGTTGAGACTGAAAGCAAATTTGCAATCATATTTTTCAATTAAGAAAAACAGGCACATTTGTCACGCCATGTTATTGTAACTGATGCTGTCCGTCTATATAATTGTATTTTTGGCTATAAGTAGAGGGCAAAGCTGTCTGCTGCTATTATTCGTACATCCAGAGATTATGCGGATGCGTTGCCCTCCTTCATTGAATTGCCCCGTTGTTATATGAGCCTATGGCTGAGCACCCTGGTTGGGCCCATCTGATTCGACTGTGTATTACAGTGCCATTTTTTCGAAGAAAGTATTCAAACATTGGTATCTCACCAATGCCATTTTCTCTCCCAAACAGCGATCACTCTCTATGAACTATATCAATGTTTTTTATGCCTTATGGTTTACTCCCGAATAGACGCCTGTTTTAACGCCATGCCATTCCAACTAAAGCACCATGTAATTCAATTCCCATATTTTTTTTGTATTTCCAGCGGCACGTGTGCTGTACGCCTAAAATGCATGCCGGATGGAAAATGCCAATGTGAGCAAACACGACGCGCGCGGCATAAAAAATACGACGTCTATTCAGTGGTTTTTAATTTTAAATCTCTCCAGCGTTTGCTTTGTTTTTTTTTTACCCGCTGTGTGGCAGCGATATAGCGTTATACATACACGAAACTTTTGATATTGGAGTAAGGCAGTTTACGTACTTATTTTTTTAGGGTTCCGTATCTCAAAGAGAAAAAACGGAACCCTTATAGGATCGCTTTGTTGTCCGTCTGTACGTCTGTCAAGACCTTTTTCTCTAAAATGCGTGAAGGGATTAAGCTGAAATTTTTGTCAAATACGGAGGTCAGTTACGTCTTGATGCCTTGAAAAAATCACACTTCTAAGTTAACGCAATAAAAAGTTATAGCCATTTATGGACAAATTTTGTATGAAAACACACTTTTTCGAAAACCTATAGGGTACTTCCCGTTGAGCTAGAATTCTGAAATTTGGCAAGAAATAAGACCTTACAGTCTACATATAGGAATAAATCTAAAAATTGGTAAATAAAATTTATATCACTGGAAAAATCAGTACCAACTTATGCATGTAGTTCGTTTCATACTAAATGTATGCAAGCACCCGCATATATAAGTTTGTCAACTTGCCGCAGGGAAGTGTAATTTTCTCAACGTCTATTACTTTTGCTCATACCTCCCGTTCCTACGGAACCCTCGGTGTGCGAGTCGGACTCGCACTTGGCCGGTTTTTTTTTTATACCGTTCAGACTTCAGGTTGCTCGGGCAATATCCGAAGGCGCCAAGTCTTCGCAACCAGCGTGTTTGTATTAAAGGAGTCCTGAATGTGGAGTGTGTAAAGTTCGGGATAGGCACTCTGTAATCTCTGCCTACCCCTTTAGGGAACTGGCGGGAAGTTGTGTGTTATAGGAGGCAAACGAGTAAATGACTTTTTGATGACTACCGAAAAATCACAGAGGGGTTATGCAGAGACGGTTCCCTACCGTCTAAACCCCGTCCCCATGAGACAACGGACTCCCATACTGCAGGAAATGCAGCATGGCACTACCTCTTACAATATAATATCATTTTTTTCAATCATCATTTTTTACATTTTAGCTGATTTGGAGACAACATGTAAATTACGAAATGAACAAAAATATCATAAAAATTACATTTAAAAGAAGAGCTCTTTTTTTTTAATGGACAAACGAACAGTCGGAGCCATTTTTATGACTATCGACGCCCACAGACATCCTCATAGAGACTACAGGTGCGCTGCCCTCCTCGCACCTCCATGGACCACCGGCTATTCACACAATGCACGAAACGCGACAGAACAGCTGCGAATATACGCCGATCTCGTGTAAGCGAGAGGTACCTCCCCGGTCGTGACGGCATAATCCGCCTGCGTGCAAGCATGCATTGTGGCACTACCTCTTACTAAATATATCCATCCGTTCATTTTATTTTGTTCAAATATTAATGTCGTAGATATATTGGATACTGACTCTACACTGTACAATGAATAATTAATGTATATGAATGATTTATTGAATCTTTTACGTCCGCCATATCAGCAGGCGAGTCATAAAACTGATCTATTATTAAATACATATCACATTAAGTACTGGCGAGACCTTTCGAGTATTTAATCAAATGGCCACGAACGCAGACGCCTATAGCACCAGTCTGCCAAATTTCGTGGGGGAGCAAGTGACCAGCTAAAATTCGGCTACGTTATTATACACACATGTAAAAATAATGCATATAAACCTGTCATTGTGTGTGTTTAAAATGGACCATTGGTCTTTTTAACTTTGGCCTGAGGTGGTCTCTCCTATTGGTTAAATACTCAAAGACTTATACTAGGGAACCATTCCTTTTTTCAGGTTAAAATTAATTTTTCTTCTTTAAGTAATAGCTTTTTCAGATTATAATCTATATGTGTTCCCAATTTTATCCTAATCCGTTGAGTAGTTTTTGCGTGACAGAATAACAATCATACATACAAACTTCGCGTTTATAACGTAAGTAGGAAGTATATAATATATTCAGTTTTGTTTCAACGTACATGGGTATATTTTATATTTACGTTCCTCGCATTTTTTGTTAATTTCCGAAACTGTATTTTAATGATTTTATAACAATATAAGATTTTTTCCTGTACAATAAAACGCTATTTAACACAAGGAAAATAAATACAGCCAATGATGTTAGATCTGTAGACTGTACGCCACTGTACACGTAAATAATAAGTGATATAAAATATGTTTGTATACTTTAATACGCATTTTATTTAAAGCCACTAAAATTATGTATATTTTTTTGGCTTGGATTGTCTCTGGTTATATCGTAAAATATGTTATTTACTTTACGATCGTTATTTATATACAAGAGGGAGACCCTCTTGTATATTCTTCAAACTTCGTTTATTGAACAAACTTTTATATTTTTTTATTCTCTTTATTCTCTGCACATCTATGGCTGTAGTTGTTCAAAATGAGACTTGTATACATGTATAGGCAATAAATAAGCAAATAAATAAATAGTTAATTGTTCATAATAGGTATATGTAAATTTGGTATTGTACGTAGAATCTATTATTGTTTATATTCCGTCGTGTTGCTGAACGAAGAATGACAGCAATGACAGTCATAGGATGATGCAGTCCAACGATGATCTATATGGATCATTGCGAGAGAGCAGAGCTGAGGTACAGACGAGGCTCTTGACGTGTGGGGTCAGGGTACCTAACATGTTTACCGATACATAATATTATACTATCCACATCAGATTGTAAGTATACTCTACAAGACCGTCATCGGTTTGTATGTGCAGCTGTCGTCCCATCATCACTGGAACATAAATCGAATTAAGATGTTAATTTATAAAATACTTTATATCATATTCAGCGTTTCAAGCCAAGGCAACTCAAATGGGACCAGAGCTTTCTTAAGTCCACATAGTTATGAGCGGAAGGTAAAAATGTAAATCCTAGATAATGCTCGGATCCTATTCAGCTGAGCTAAATAACCTGGGTTATAAAAAGGTCTTGGATTCGATTAAAATGTAAATGTCCGAGAGTCGAGTGTCTTTCATTGCGCAAGCCCACCGCTGCCATCCGGTGCTCGTTCAATACTCGGAGTGGATCTTGTATACGAGTAGAACACATCACAGAGACTGACTCTTTTTATTGCATATGGGAGGAAACGAGCTGTCGCCTCGCATAATGGCATGTGTTTCTTCATGCACACGCACAACCAGATTCTTTTTTTTGTAGTGTATGCTGGCATCTGCTACAGCACGTGAACTTCCCCCGACATAAGGGTCGGTAGTTGAGGGAGCCCGCCACTCTAACCAAGATAATAATACTTCAAGTAGCTATCATAAACATTAGTGCGTCTCTCCCATCGGCGGAAGAGTGGGAGAGTCAGTCTCCCTTTCGAACCCAAACCTTATCTCATCGCCCGATGATCACTTTTAGCAATCCGATAAGTTGTATTGGGCTTCTCTTCGCTTCCACCATAAGTTCAGGTCCTTCTGATGACCATCACAGCACCCAGTTATTATATCCTGACTGCCTGACTGCCTCGTGGTCTAGTGGTAAGCGTGTTCAACCATAGACGTGAGGTCCTGGGTTCGAATCCCGGGTTGGACCAAAAATTGTTATTGCGATTTTTCAATTTCTAATAACAGTCCGGAGTCAGGAAGTTGGCGGTGATACACCCCCGTGCCTCGGAGAGCATGTTAAGCCGTCGCACAGTGTTTCGTCTAGAAGAAGCTAGCTGGACAAAATTATTTCTATACTTTTTTGTACTGGTATCGACTAAATATGTTATAATATTACATGTAACACGTAATATTAAATGTCTACTTGCTCTTGCTTCGCGACTATTCACGTGATTCAAGAAATATTTTCATTTATTTCGTTATCCGAGTGACTGCTGTGGGAAACCTGATTTTACAGCATCACAGATTGATAATTTCAAGATGGTATCCCTCTATTTTCACTATGATTTTACTATTGGTTAATTTATTTAATAAAAATAACATGAGGTTTAAAAATCTTAAGGAGCGGGTAAGGTTAAGTTTGTTATAAAGTAAAACCATAATTATATTAAAAAAAAACTTTTATTTCTTAATTATATGAAAATAAATTAAACCTAATAAAATATTAAAGTACGAAACATTGTATTGTACAATAATGACATACTACTCATTTTGTGTAAATAATAATTTTCTTACAATTAATTCAGTTAAAACAAATCACAAAATAATCCATTAAAATTAAAAAAAATAATAATATATATAAAAACATACAGAAAAAAGATATAATAAAACAAATCTATAGCACTTAAATTTCTAATCATATTCGTCATCTGAAGAATCGGATATAGTATACTCTTCTCCAAGTTGAGGTGGTGTTGAAACTCGTACTGGTACAGTTTTAGCTTCGACACTAGGTGCAACAATTAACTTTAAAACCTCAGGACACAATTTATCCGCTCTTTTTTTGGGAAGATCTCGCAAACTGTTAATCAAAGGATCAGACGTTATAGTTAGCATATATAACAAATCTCTATTCGTGGCACTACGTGTACACTTTCTGGTATTATGCTCTCGGAATCTACGGCAATCTTTATTCCTAGCCTCCTGTGCTTCCTCTGAAAGTTGTCCTATAGGAACAATTGCTTTTTTTATAACATCGACACTATGTACAAGTATTTTATGAACTGTGACTGGCATGTAATACCACGAATAGAGACTTAGATATAAATTTCTGGTCTCAACACAGATTTTGTTAAATTCTTCTAAATTAATTTCATAGCCTGATGCTAATGCTCTTAGTATTACATCAAATTTTTTAATTAGTGTAACGTCTAGTCCTGTGATCTCAGCGCTCAATTCCGGGTTCCCAAAAAATCGGCGTGCAGTGTTTCCATCATTGGATGAACCATACCCTGGTTTTGGTTTGTCAACAGTGAGGCCCATTTCACACTTGAATCGTTGCTTTATTTCATCTGATCGTTGTTTCACACTAGCTTTCTCTTCCGATGATCTCGCTTGCCACTTTTTTATGCCTAGTCTATAGCTAATGTGTAAACAGCATTCAAAAATATGAATCCAAGCATGAAGTGTTGACAAACCAAATCCAAAGTGATCTTGGTTGCTATTAAAATTAGTTGTTGCCTCGTTCATCATTTTCGGGGTTGCGCCACAAATGTAGCACTTTTGAGATGACAATGTTTCGGTTGAAGCATTACATACTTTACCGTCAGTCATTGTTAGCAGCATTTCATGTTTAACAGAAATTTGAAAGCCATCAAGGTCACAGACAGTGGGGACTAAATTATTAACTTCACCTAAAATGTTATCAGTTTCTGTCTTGGTCAATTCAGTGGTTTTTTTAGCAAAAATGAATTTAATTGGTCGACAATACAATGTAGATGAGGGACGTGGGTTTTGCCAAATTATGTTATTTCCATCTACAAGTCTAAGCGGAACGAATGAAAATACAAAAAGGAACTCATCTGTGTCCTGACTGCTTTCAAATTTCTGTTTATAATTACTGTGCCCGGAACTTCCGTCACAACCCTATTTACTGATAAGGGTGTATGATGAACTAGGCTGCACACTAGTAATCACTTCTTTTTGCACTTGCATTAAACGCTCAGCTGTTTTATTTAACAAAGCCTGCAAATTTATTTCTGCTCGAGTTTCTGTAACCACGATACTATGGTACTACTTCAGATGGGTAACAAGCCTTCTTAGATTTCACAAGACAGTAGTATGATGGGTACTCATAATGTCCTTTCTTTATAGAGGCCTTCCTAATTCTTTTATAGGAATTAGTTGTAAGCCCCGTATCGATATATAAGGCTAATGCTTCATCGGCAGTGAAACATCCCGGAGTCTGTAAAGTTGTGCTTGTGGAGCTAGACTCAGGATGTACACTGATGTTGTGAATAGCCTTGGCAACATTCCTTTGCCCACTCGAACGCATAGCTACTTCAGCAGCAATCATGAGTTCATCTGCGCTTCGAGACTGGACAATTTCTGACACTCTACGTTTCTTTGTTTTAAACGAGGTATCTTCAAAAATTTTCGGAGGTCTGCCGGCTTTTGAATATGCTTCTTGTGAAGTTGATGGTCTTGGTTGCTTAGAAAATACATGAAATGTAATTTCCTCGCCGTCTAACCACTCTTTATTTTTATCAAGAAATCGTTCTTTGGATTTCCCAGCAGTACTCCACTTAGAAGCGATTGTCGACGAAAGTTTAGCCAACTTCATCTTTATTTCTCGCTTAGACTCTTCAGTAATATCGTGAACATGAAATTTAGCCATAACAAAATCAAAAAGATGGGCATTCTTTTCAGTTTTGTCGTATTTCAGCCATTCTTCAAAAATACATATTTTTGAGATAGAGTGAACGGTTTCTGAAAAAGATAAGAAAAACATAGTTGTACTCATTTGTGCTGATCAAAAGTACATTCATATTATAGCTAATTAAATTTACTAATGATATAATAACAATCTAGCCCGTCTACAAGAGTCTACAAGTAATTCCCAGTCCATCAAATATTAAAATGAAATAAAAATTAACGTTATTTTTTTAAATTGTTATAACCACATGAAATTTGTATAAAATCATGAATAATTCATTAAAATTAGTTAAAAATATGTACTACTAACCTTCAGTAATATAATCCATCACTAAAAACTTGCATAAACCACTAACTGCCACAATGAGGTGTTGTTGAAAGTGTCGCACAAATGCAACTGATATCATTATTTAATTACATTTACCTCATCACCTAGATTTGCAACCCTATGACTCATCACTCCGGAATGTTAAGCGTAAAGAATTCACCGAATTGGGGGTTGGGGAGTTTCAACTACCTGAATTAATTACCTGTTTCCTAGAATTCGTGAATGACTTTTGTCCACCTAGCATGTTCTAGACGAAACACTGTGCGTCGGTCCGGCGCCTGATTTCTCACCGGTCGTATCGGATTGCCGTCCCATCGGAATATGAGAGTGAGGGAATAGAGAGTGCATTTGTGTCTGCGCGCACACTTGTGCACTATAATATATCCTGCGCATCTGGCTCGTCTCTATAGAGACATACACCTACAAATATATAGTGGACAAATTGAAGTCCACTAATAGAGATAAAGTTAATTTTAGTCCTGAGTCCGTTCGAGTGGGAGGCAGCTGGGTGTAATTAGCGAGCGCGGCGACTTGAGTCAATGCCACGCCAGGAGTCAATTGGTACTAATGACCACCGGCCACCGGGGACTCCGGCGCATGTTGTGTGTGCCTTGTGGAAGATAATAGTGATAGTGATAATGATAGTGGCTGTAGAGTATACTAAATACTTACTGACTAATATTTATAATATAACAATACGTATTGATAAACATATCTAAGTAATTTAAATCCTACTAATATTATAAATGCGATAGTTTGTATGTTTGTTACTCCTTCACGCAAAAACTGCTGAACCGCTTTTCATGAAGTTTGGCACACACATAGAGAGTAACTTAGATTAACACATAAGTATACATTTTTATCCCGTAAAACTGTTCGTATGGGATGCCATGGGATGATTGTCTATATTCCACGGGATCGAAATTTGCGCTGTTGAAATCGCGGGGCGCAGCTGTATGTACCTATGTAAAACTAACATCTTCCTGATGGCTATGGCTGTGAGGCTATTTATAGACATCCTATTAAATCTGTACACTACAATATCAATGTCATCCTAAACAAGTCAATGTTCAAAATTCATATGCGTGCATCAAATAAAAATAAATTAGGTACTTGTATTGCCAGACATTCGTTGGATTTAATTTAATATACACACAAGAAGAAAATGTCAGAGCGTATACAAATTGTTTATCCACCGTCGTTCGAAATTAAATTATGATATTCAGCGAGCCCTTCAGACAACCTTGGCCGCTCCCACGGAGTTTTCAACAAAGAATTTAATAATTGCATGATAAATTATGAAAAATGAAATCGACATTTTATACGAGTTGAAAAACAAAGACCCTCGCCGACTATATTAAAACGTCCATAAAACTGGAAGGCGAGCTCGCTCCACCCCTACCGTGTTTATGTGTTTATACCCAACTCCAATAGGACTGCGCTCACTTACAAAATAATTCTGCTTAGTTGACTTTACACCATACTCAATAGTGATGATGTTAGCTTAATAATTATTAATTACTAGATCTATGCTGTATCTATATCGATAAGACATTAAAATTATTTAATTAGGAAGAGGGATCATTTAAGTATTACTAAGCAGATTTTTTGTAATTTCTAATCCCAATCCCCCCTCGTCAACAAAAGACTTTAGTTGACAAGGGGTCCCTCCTTTTTGCCAAGAGTCAGAGTATTTATTACATGAATTTGCAAAAAAATAAGCAAAGTTAATACCCCCCCAACCCCCTTTAGTGCTGACGCTATACTTGAACGACCAAGATGCAATAATAGCATTGCTTTCGAACTGGGCACTGTCGAGAGTTGAGCTTTCGCTCGTTTATTAAATGGTTATGCTGTCGGGTTTTAGGTTTTGTAAGCCTCGAGCGGCAGACAGCAGGCTTCGGATAAAGGAAGAACTGCAGATGGTGCGGATGTCTATGAGCATCGACTTGCCTTGATATTTTTTTTTTTATGGTATAGGAGGCAAACGAGCAGTCGGAGCCATTTTCATGACTACCGACGCCCACAAACATCCGCATAGAGGCTATACAGATGCGCTGCCCTCCCTTCTCCTCCGACCTCCATGGGCCACCGGCCACTTACACACCGCACGAAACGCGACAGCACAGCTGTCACTTTACGCCTTATATAATGTTATGTTTTATTTCCTTTTTTTCCTTCCATTGTCATACATAAATGCGGTCGGCATTTATTATTTGTTGAAACAGTTGCACCGAGCCAGCCAGTGTTTTATAAATATTATCAATTAGTCAATATAAAGAAATTTATTTATTGTTTAACAATATGATGTTGTAATAAACCCTTGTGTATGATGTAAGTGCAGCCGGCGAGAGCGAGTACAATTTTGTAGCCAATCTTTTATGTTCTCTTCTAAATCGTAAATCTCGAGTTTCCACGGAGCGTTTTGAAATTTTTACACTTCGTAGCTTTCCATTATGAGTGTTTTATATTTATTTTAAGGCTTTAACTGTGAGTTATGTCGTTAGGTTCTGATCTTACACTCCTTACATTTTGGACAATCTTCAGGGGATGATGTGAAGTTTGCTAGTGTCTCGCGATCGTAACAATTTATTTTTTAACCATGCAAAGCCGAGGAAGCTCGTGTACTAAGTATGTAGTTATTTATTTTTATTAAAAATTTATATAGTTACATAAGTAAATTATCCGGTGCTCTTTTTTATTGTCTAGAAGTCTTTATTAAATGTAGTGTACAATATCTAGTACGTACGCACAATGTTATATTAAACAGTAAAGTACCTACCTAATTAATATTAATTAATAACTTCATACGCTTGGCTTTAATGAAATTGGCGAAATGTAAAGAAAATATAAATTTGGCTTCAAATGTCTCTTAGTCCCAAATTTATGTAAGCATGTTGGAACGATATTACTAATTCCTTTTTTGTCAGCATAAAATTAAAATTAAGAAAAAAAGAGCGAAAAATTAAAAAGAAGGCTATCCTAATTGTCGCGTATTATGTTAACTGTCAGTAAAAACAACTGGCATATTATTGTAATGTACGAAGTCATTTCAATAAATATAATCAAAAAAACAACCAGTGGTCAGTTAATGCCAACACCACAGTTTTTTCTTATCACCGAGTCTACCAGTTGCGCATTCGTTAAGAGCGTTTACGCCTTCCAACGCAATTTGCCTTGAAAACAGCACTTTTTAAACACCTTAAAAACATGAACCACTTATCTTATATTGTATGTAACATACTAATGATTGTAGGACATTTTCTTGTCTAAATAGTTAGTAGAAAAAATATTTCAATTAATTTAGTATGTACGTATTCTATCATGATTACTTATTAGAGGTTTGTTAATTTCCCTTTTAGCGTCAGTTTCGAAGCTCAAGATATCATAAAAGTACTGAAATATATAATTAACAAAAAATAATAACCACTTGATAAGATCCTTGAGAGAATAGTTAGTAGAAAAAAAAATTAGTTTTGGTATCTTATCTATGAGAAATTAAAATTCAAAAAATGTGAAATTTAGTCAAACTTTAAATGTATAATTTCGACGATATACCTTATTTAATTTTATATAATAATAGCTTACCAATAAACTAGAGCATATTATTTACAATCATGCATTTAAAGTTTTGATTATTGTATAGTAATTAATTTTCTGTAAATTTTTTAAAACGTCTCTAAAACACTGGTCGCAAACGAAATCAATTCAGTACGTGGATCATTGTGGGTAAATTTGACTATAGAATATAGTAACATTATATATATGCTACTCACACGGCGGTCCGTATGTGTGGGTTTGAATTACCCATGAATTACATAAAACCACGTGCGCAAGGCGTAAACGCTCTTAAGGAAGGAACTAGGAAGCCTATTTTAACATTACTACTTTCAGTCCGAGTGAAATAGAAACAGGAAACCGTTGTACGCTCAAAACGGTCGGGCTCTATTAGTATTATATAATTTAATTTTCCGCTTTGACTATATTTAAGGGCGTAACCGTATCATTACCGAGTGAATGTCTTATGGGACATTCTGGCCCATATCGTGCATTACACGTACATTATACAACTTTAGCGGCAGCTGCGATTATAATTCACAATCCTTTGTATTATGACTCATGTTTGTCGTTCAAATGTGTGATATAACTTGCTGGGTTGTTTGTATTTATTCCAAGGGAACAATTCATTTCTTTTTTCGCCTATGTTTGCCAAGTTTTGTCCAAATCCGTTAAGTATTTGTGTGAGCGATAACAGAGAATATACTTACTACAAACGTTACTCACACAAACTTACACAAATATTTGGGAACCTGACCTTATTGCACGGCCCCGAAGTCGGAAGGGGCTAATCTAGGCTGTCGGATTAGCCCCACTATGTTGAAGAGTCGGTTCTTTACGGGGGACTGGCCAATCGCCGAGGTGCCCTGTTGCTGACAGATCCGGGGCACCTCAGTATAGGCGGCCGATGGCACCCGCGGGGTTTTAGTGGGTATTCGGTCTATCCGGGAGTCCCACACACATCCGCTGGTCCTCACCCTCGGTCCGGTGGCAGTGCATAAATGCATTTCCC
>LUGF01041630.1:0-11659 GCA_001625245.1 Calycopis cecrops
TAAATTACAGTTTACGTCCTTTGCTGCAGTGAAAACGCTATATTCGTGACGTCATACTTGACTCATTACTTGTCTCTTCAGTTGCCATCACTAATTTATTCAGCAGTGAACTTAATTATCGAAATCAAAAAAGTTAAAAGCGTCATTCAAATGTCGGCCACATTAAATCTTCCCTGTGAAGTGCTCGTTACAGAAATAGATCTGAAGCTATTCTCACAGGCTCCCCTAGATAAAGGAAGCGGTACAGG
Organism: Calycopis cecrops; assembly: GCA_001625245.1. Lineage (NCBI taxonomy): Eukaryota > Metazoa > Arthropoda > Insecta > Lepidoptera > Lycaenidae > Calycopis > Calycopis cecrops. Next base: position 249 of record LUGF01041630.1, read on the forward strand.
AGCCCACATCCTTGTGGGAAGGCATACGATACGCCGCGCCCGTGCCTCGCTCACACGCCACACCAGCGAGTCCTGCGCCGTGTGCCAGCACTTGACTTGCACGATAGGTGCTCCTTAAGTGTAGTAACATAGAACTCGCGCCAACTACTATTCATTTCACAAAGTTATTTTATTCATGTTTATTTGAGTTTTAGTGCCAAGGATAATACAACCTCTCTGAAACTGTAAATGAACAGCGAGACACATTACTTTATAAAGGCAAACAAAAATATATCGATAAGGAAAGTCGGTAATTAGCTTCGTTGTAAGTAAAATCCTATTTCAAATTTAACAAAGATTAATAATAAATTATAAATAAAATAATCTATAGGTACGTACGTACGTATCTTTGTACAAAATAAAATGTAATCCATTATCTACAAAAAAACTAAGATGTCCTCACATCTTGCCTATTTACTCGGTACTCAACTAGAATGTACTTTTTTACATCATTATAAATTAATTATATTCCATGTAATAGGGACAGCACTGTATCCTTAATATTTAAAGGAAGCATGAATGCTATAAATGAGTTATAAAAGATATTATGACTGACATAAAACTAAGTATGTGTAGACCGAGATATTTTATAGCGCACTTGATAGCTGATATGCGACGTGTGTTGAAACTTCAAAGTATTTCATGTTAGTAAAATATGTTCGTTCTCAGGCCGCAGGACATTGCAGAACAGCGGTACAACTCCAACACAAATAGTTATATTGCAAGCGAAATCGAGCATCTTATGCACCGCCAGCTATTAACAATGGTAGCGATCGTTTAAGATTCCGTAACTTAGGAAAAGTACTCACGTCTATCAAAAAAATCTTAAAATTTTGCTAGATGTGAATTAAGGCAATGTAAAATAAAGGAAAAATATACCGAAACTGGATAACACACATAAATAAACCATTACCAACTTATTTTTGTTGTTTATCATGCTCGTTCCTCCCGTAGCTTAGGTACGAGAGTACGAAAAGTTCAGTGCGCGAGTCCCGTCCTTTATTGCTTTGGAGTCTCTGAGTGTTATTAAATTTTTGTTAAAGTTCAAGTCCAGAGATTAGGGAATAAAAACCCCAGAATTTTCATGTTATTGACAGCGCGGCAGTCACAGGCAGCAGCTAGTTAAGAAGTGTCGCTCGTCGCCGTACTGTAACGGACACCTCGCGGTCTGGCTGCGGCGGGACACAATGGGAACAATGCCTCGTCTGTATCCAAACACTATTGTTCGCCTCCACCACGCTCGCGGCGGTAGCTCAGTGCCACAATACTTGAGCAGTGCTCTAGGTTCGATCACGAAACAGTTCTACAATGGAAATAGCCCGTAGCAGCAGCGTAATTAGGCGAAAACCAAACCGGTCTGCCATGTGCACTAATTAGGGTCTGTCTTTAATCTCTCCAAAAATGGCTTGGTTCAGATGAAGAAGGGAAAGAACTTGTCCTAATAAGAAACTAGTACGCTACTGAAGCACAAATACGCATTCTTTTTATAGCACAAGACGGCAAGCGAACAACATTTTTTTGCTCAGTAGTGGTTGGTTATTCAACGCTCAACTGCTTGGCTGGTACTAGAGACGTCTATTCAATCCAGAACAACAGCCAACAAGAGGCTTCGAGGGATGATGACTGCATTGCAGCCTATCGGGCCGGATGCTCGCCTCCACGCCCGCGCGAGATCCCTTACGAATAAGGTACAAAAAAAATATTATATCTCATTTTACAATAAAATCAGTAACGAATCAAAATCTGTCACAAAAAGTATAATGCGCCGGGTCGCCAAGAGGTCAGTGCAAGGCTCCGGTCCCCTGCATTGTCTGCACATCCTGCGCATTGTTCCTGGCTGGTGGAGCGTGGAGCTGGTCCGATGGAGGATGTCGCTCCACGCCACCGGGCACGGCACCGATACGTCATTGTCTGCTCGTTTAGCGACGGTGATGCACGAAATATTCATCATCACTCAACTGTTTGATACTCTACAACAACACAACTTCACGCCATTTCTCTGACGTAGCCATAGAGTAGTGTTCCATGCATCACGTTCGTTGCACACTTGCCTAGCTTCTTCCACAACTATAACCCTCTTCATACACACCCGCCGCGCCGGTTGAGAAGGCTTGACGCCACATTCGGTACCCAATCAATCTTATCATGATATGTCAGTCTTGATATTCCCCGGACGCTCCACATTCGTACTCTATGTACAACAGAATCAATCTAATCTAAGGTAAGATTTATATTCATTAGAGGCAAGTATTTAAGAGGTGGTGTTTACAATACAATAGTGTTCATTTTCCAAATAGTCAACTACAAATTCTCCATCTAAATTCGCCAATCAAAGAACACCATAATATGAGTTCTACCTCATATTACATTCATTGAGATAGAGTGAGTATGTAACGAATGTAGACGGCGTCTATGTAAAGGGGAGTCCGGGGAGGTACCTCTCGCTCACAAACTGGCATAAAGTGATGGCAACGCTGTCGTATTACAGAGGTCGAGGTACAAGAAAGGCAACGCGTGTGTTTTGCGGATGTTAGTGGGTGTCTGTTGTTATCACTAAATTCTGGCTAATTTCTTACCCATTTTATAAAAATGCCTACGTACATGCAAGGATAGCTTCCGATCTGGTCGGCAGTTGTATTAATTACACCGCATGTGATGTGTGAAGTTCCCACGGGCAGGAAGGGTTTCATATTACAGTGCTCCTAGAGTCTAGTCTAGACCATCTAGATCTAGATAGCCTTCATAGGTGAGCGCGGGAGACGGTCGCTTCGATTTATCATAATAGCAGTTTTATTTATGTGGCTAACATTTAATTTTGTTGTATTAAACTACATCATTACCTAGTATAAAACAAAGTCGCTTTGCCTCGTCAATGTCTGTATGCTTAGATCTTTAAAATTACGCATCAGATTTTGATGATTTTTTTTAACAGATAGAGTGATTAAGAGGACGGTTTTTATGTATAATAACTCAATTTTTGAAGTCCGAAATCCACGCGGGCGAATCTGCGAGCGGAAGCTAGTAGGTAATAATATTTAACAATCGCATTAGGTCATTTATTATACCTACTCTGTAATGAAATAGCGTACTCGACCCAGCACCGGTGGAAGTCTATCAAGGAGAAGCACTCAGCACCGTCTAATGATAGGTGCATGTTGTTATATGAAGAAATTATAAAGTTTCGGGTGCGTAATCAAGAGAGCTACCAAAACAGGCATTCCTACATTGGCACTAGATTGGCACTACTAAAGCGGTTTTAGGGTTCCGTAGCCAAATGGCAAAAATCGGAACCCTTATAGATTCATCATGTCTGTCCGTCCGTCCGTATGTTACAGCCATTTTGTACCGAAACTATTGGGCCTGCGTAGTTGAAACTTTGTAGGTTGATTTATTCTGTGAACTGCTATTCGAATTCCGAATAAAAATAAATAAATTAAAAATAAAGGGGAGGCTCCATACCTAGAACTGAATATATTTTTTTAATTCAATCTGAATGTGCGGAGTGTCTATGAATATATGGTCTTTAAAAGTGATACTGAGATTATTAAATTTTCTCGTCAAAATCAATTGTTTGAAAGATAGACGCTTCCAAAGTGGAAAAATGAATGTCTTTCCCCTCACCCTCTTTGAAATAAGAGAGTGAGAAATCTAAAAATATATATGCTGTAGATCTAAATGGAAACAACGAAAATTGCTTTGAGCAAATATTATTGGTTTTTAAGAAATAAGACATTTTCAAAAAACGCAAATACAACTTCATACAAACGCTATGAAAAATCAAGTTATCTTATTATCTGATTAAAAATGTCGCAGAGACACCTATCTACCTATCTACCTACCTTTCGTTGGTACGGAACCCTCGGAGTGCAAGTCCGACTCGCACTTGGCCGGTTTTAAGTCTTTAGAACACCGCACATCCAAAGGTTACAATGATACAACTTTATCGGACTTTCTCGCGGTTTATTTAATTATTTTACAAGCCCTATGATTCCGAAAATTTACAGCATACGATACGTCGGGATATAATATATAATATGTAATATACCTACCAATTACGTACCCTAGACAAAAGTTACGCAATATCGTCGGAGGCCCATCTTCAACGAATGACGTTTACCATCTATTATTAAGTTCACTGGAACACAACTCACAAACACGCAATCGATACTGCAATACGAACTACGAATATATAAACCAATCGATAACTCCCCTCACAACCCCATCCAGCCGCCCCACAGACTCAACAAGCTGAGATCGATATTGTCTTCCCCTGGCCCCCACATCTGTTGCGCCCGCGCCCCGGCCCCAGCTACTGCACGCATATGCAGCGAACAGCTGATTCACGGGATTTATGGAACTCTCCACAGATGCCGACTTATATTGGAATGTAAATGTTTTTAATCGTTTCCTATAAATATTACGGAAACCATGAAGGGAGCATCTGAAGGGACGTGATAATTTATAAATAGATCCAAATTGTTTTATGTGTAGGTACATATATGCAGTTATACGTATACTATAAACAGTTATGTTAGATTGTGTAAGTTTCAAAAACTAGAAAAGTTCTACATAGATTGTCTTTATATACCTGCATTAAGGGTTTTAAAACAAACAATCACTTGATGGTAAGTGATCACCGACGCCCACAAATATCTGCAGCACCAGACGTTGCAAGTCGTCGAGAAACGAAAGCTCAAGAAACGCTTGAAGAATTACGAAAAAAATACGAAAGCTCTTTTTACAAACAAATCGTGCAAAAGAGCTTTCGTAAGTTTTCGCAATATTTCTTTGTAGACATATTGTAGAAATATTGCTATTCTTATGGAAAATAACTTATAATTGTGATGATCACGAAGGTTTAGCAAGCCAGAACAACGAGAGCAATAAAACAATTAACGGCTCTAACTCAAACAAACTAACAATCGTTATAGTTGTACAAAGCTCGCGGCGGAAGCGCCCTGTCGAGTGTAAAAACAACTTCCCCCAGCGCCGGCGACGCCGCCCCAGACTCCGGCACCCCGGCCACCCCCGGACGGCCCCGGACAGCGCAACCGGCGGACAGGAATAGACACAGGATACGTGTAACTCTTTGTACAACTGCAGACACTTTTTTTTTGGATAGAAACTATGCTGAAGGCGAAGGCCGATGCAGCTTCATCGATATGAGAAGCGCGTCCTAGAAGACGGCCTCTGTATTTGAGGTCGATAGGGGGACAGACCCCCCTCCCGCTGATGGGAGAAGGCATCCCGATAACAATTTAAAACAGTTAGGTATGCTATTTTTATTTTGACTGAGAGGATACCGGGTGTTCTCTTCTCCCCGCCTCCCTCGCAGGGGAGCAGCTCGCGCGCGGCAGCTAAAAAGTGGCCGACACCATGTCTTTGAGCTTGAGGAGCTCTTACGAGCTATCATGACTGTGGGACCGGTCCCCCCCTCCACCACGGGCGGATATGCATACACTTTCACAAATTTATCTTATTTATAGAGATCTCATGACTGTTACGGTTCGAAATCTTACTTCGAGGACGTTACAAAATTCTCTGTACGTATATTCGGTAGGTAGATTGTAAAATATATTTCAATGGAACCGAAACTTGCGCGGCTGAGACCGCAGGGTGCAGGTAATGTTAGGTTTTAGCTTTCACATAGTACTTTAAATATATCCGTAGATGTTATATTAAAAAAATCTCGCGAACCCTTGTAAAAGAACAGTGTTGGCAAATAGTATACGAGATCATACTATACATCTATGTAATAATGAATTTATATCGTATGCAGATATTTAGCTATGTTATGATCTAGTCACTAATGCATAATATACCATTGGTGCGTTCTCATGGAATCGCACGTAACATAATACAAAGCCCACACGCCCTAACCACAAGGTGCATTCGTATCGAATGGCCGCCTCGTAACTCGTAAGTCGTAACTGCTAATAATATATCTAATGACGCGGAAGACGCCGGTTCGACTCCCGAGTCCACGGGGAGCGTATACAACTGTGGCACTATATTATGGATATGTATGGACGATTTTCGTAAAGAGTTTTTGTCCAAATCTATATAATATACTAGCTGCGTCCCGCGGTTTCACCCGCGTAACTTTCGATCCCATGGGAATATCGGGATGAAAAATATCCTATCTCTCAAGTTGGATCGAACTGCACATGGTGTGCGAATTTTATTATAATCGGTTAAGAGGTTTAGGAGTCCATTGAGGACAAACATTGTGACACGAGATTTATATATATTAAGATTATATAAAAATCAATTGCTGTTAGACTCGCTAAAACTCGAGAACGGCTGAACCGATTTGACTAATTTTGATTCTGAATTCATTGTGGAAGTTCAGGGAAGGTTTAAAAGACTCGTATTTACGAAAAAATGCTAGGAATATAGTAAAAAGAACAATTTTATTTTCCCATAGAAACTATTCCTACCTGTCAAACATTTGATGTTCGTTCGTATCATGTCGTTCAGAAATGAAATAAAATTTAAAATTGAAAGAATAGTTTAAAATAAATAAGTAAGGGCCGATTTTTCATTCCTTGGATTAAATAGGTCGATAACTAACTATATATCAGTTATTAACAGATATCTGTTTATTTATCAGTTGAATAAATCATTTCAATTAGACAATCGTCTGTAAACTAAAGAATAGTTATCCTCTCATGCCGACTGGAGTACCGAGGCCAGGGGTCAGGACGGGAACCTGACCCGGACTGCGCAGTTTCGACGTTGTAGTAGGGACTGTTCAGAGACAGCCGGACAGTCCCCAAGGAGAAGTCTGGCCATTTCACCGAGGCCAGCCTGTCACTGGAGGAATCTAGTGGAGCGCATCCTGCGTTTATGAAGATACAGTTTCAGTCGAATATCAAGCAGGTAAAACGCAGATTACCATTAAGGTGTACTAGGTTACATGTGAACAGAAACAGGTACTACTGACAGGCCGTCAAGGCTGGTAGACCGATAAACAAGTAGCACCCCTTCAACATACAGCGATGATTATAGTCTATTTCTCACGTAACCATGGCTACAGTAAGTCACCGAGACGTTGGTATTGCACAATATCAAAACAAACATAATATAGTACTTTTATTACAACTAGGAATTAAATAACAATAAGTTGAAGGGTTTGTTAACTAATAGATTCAGTTTTCATCGACGTAGGTTCCCAACATGTAATAGAGATTGTACCGACCTCCACACAACTGTACAATTTTTGCCCATTAAGTTAATATTTATGTGATACGCATGCAAATAAACAGCATTCTGCGCCCACTCACCGCCCAGGCCTGTAATTATTTATGAATTTGTACTTCAGATAGTTTCTGCGATAAATAACAAGCACCGTTCTAATGTATAGTGGATCGATTTGTTCAAGTTGTTCAAGTCCAAATCTAAATCATTTGTCTAAAATGGGGCAATTATAAACCAGCTGTCCAATTGTACAATTTATGTTGGTCCAGTGAACAGGCATGTGACACCGAAGTTTGGTGGACGATGGTAGATGGCCAGTGGCTAAAACTATCTTTAAGTGTCTACAAATTTATTTCATGTTAATAAATTAAATAATTGATTAAATTATTTACGGTAGATAAGAGTAATTCGGACTGAAATATCCGAAAAGCCTAACTTCTAATAGCAGTTGGTTTCAGAAAACAAGAATCGGGAATAAACCATATTCATATTTTCATTTTTTTCATCCATACACAAAAAAGTGAACAATTTCTTATTGGCCGGGTTCGCCAATGTCCTTTGGCGTTCAGTCAAAAACTGAAATGACACAAATTCTCTAATGCTCACATACGTGTAACGCAAAACATTGTTTTAAAACAATGGTGTCAAAATATTAGGATTTCAAGTGAAGGTAAAAGTTTTTCGAAAGCCTAAAAAAGCTTTTGGTATTTCGGATAACGGAACGTTCGTTTCACTTATCATCAGACACTCGTTTACCCCCTAAGCTCATACGAGCATAAACAAAAAAGTTGTGACATAGATCAATGGCTTTACAACCTGTCAAAAGTAAAGCCAGTGACCGATAACAATGGATAGAGCGTGTAAAGTGCCGCAACCTGCTTAGTGGGCAAACTTCCGGCCCACACGCCCACACCGGCGCTGATAACACGCGGGCCGAGACACGGGCGAGGGTACTGTCGTCGGGGAGACAGGGCAGCGGCTCCCAAACTCTGTGTTCGTGGACCTATCGCTTATATATTTTTTTGGAATTAACTATTAATGTAAAGACCCGCAGTATACATTAACATGAGTAGTAAAGCACAGCGCTTTGTTCTTCACCTCACTTGCGTCATTTACGTCTCTAGCGCATTTTCACAGCACATTTCATTTGAATGATGTAAATTTCATTTGCGTATTAGCACCGACACATTTTTTTGGATAAACCCTCTTTTCTTATTCCATTCAAATGTGTTAAAGATTTTTAAATGTGTTAAAGACTTTAAGACTTCGCGCAAATTACACGTAATTAATTAAGAAGTTTGCCATTACCACAGTACTTCCTATGCCAATTTAATTTAAAACAATTTTCCCTTTACGTGTTAATAAATCAAATCTGTAATATCATAACGAGCGATGCAAAAGAAATGGCATTGCGTGTCCTGCGTGGCATTTGCATGAAGATAAAGGTGACGGTCCTGCGCCCGCCCGGCCTGCGTGCAATGTAGAGATGATATCGTGTTGGAACAAAAAACCGGTCAAGTGCGAGTCGGTGTCGTACACTACAGGTTCCGTAACAACGGAGCAAGTAGCACTGCTAGAAACGTTGACAAACTTACGTTGTACTAATATTATAAAGAGGAAAAAATGTTTTCGTTTGTCTGTAGCGAACTAGCGAGGTGGAGGATCGATCCATCCCAGGATTCCTTCTATGGATTTTTTGACACCCAAACCAGTAGGCACGGGCAGGCAGTATAAAATAAGTTTATAGTGGTTTATTTATGATATAACTATAAATAGCCAGGTTTCAGACAGTTTTTAATCTACATTTTAATATTATCTCAGATATAGCCAAATTTTATGATTTACGTCACAGGGAAGTGCCGTTTAGGCTTCATCAACAGATGTACAGCCAGACGGACGGACAGGTACGAAACGCTAACAACTAAGTCGGGCCGTCAGTTAGCAGGCAGTTATTAAGTTCGGGACGAGAGATGGAGATAAGTTGTTAACTTAATTAGACACACGCGTTCTCGGGTGCGGTTCAGTATTACGTGCAATTAACATTCTTCGCTAGTAAATGCTGGAGCTGATGATAGTTTTTCGTTTTTAAGGAAACATATTTCCGTGCGACACAAAAACTGGCAACGGGAAAGCAAAATAAGTGCTTTGTAGTAATAAAGTAGCTTAGCTTAGTGTGAAAAACAGAAACTGAAAACACGTGTTGATGTTGAAACTGTGGCAGGTAGGGAGTAGGTATGATCATGACACATCAGAATTGCACTGCAGCAGACTGGCCGTGGAGATCCGAAGTGTACAGAGGCGGGCATCAGCTGCTGCCATCTATCCTAATTCTCCTTGCGAGATGGATCTGCAGCAATATGCTCCTTTAACCCTGAGCTTAGCTTTCTTTTATGATATAGGAGGGCAAACGAGCAGCCGGAGCCATTTTCATGACTACCGACGCCCACAAACATCCGCATAGGGGCTATACAGATGCGCTGCCCTCCTTTCTCCTCCCACCTCCACGGACCACCGGCTACTTACACACCGCACGAAACGCGACAGCACAGCTGTCACTTTACGCCAGTCTCGTGTAAGCGAGAGGTACCTCCCCGGTCGTGCCGGCCCAATTCGACTGCATGCAAGCATACAATGTGACACTACCTCTTACCAAGCTTATATTAACCTCTCTCTCAGGATTTCTTTCGAATACAAGATACTTGGTCATGGAAATCTGTTACTGGCTCACGAGATATATAATCACTGTAATACCAGTACAGTGGCATGTGACACTGTACTGTACTTGTAGCTTGTACTGCGTGAGGTACAAGAGACGACGAACTTTCGGCACACCGCTGCGAGCTGGTCACGGTCCATGGAAGCGTAAAAATGCCTCATGATGTTTGCAGCAAACGTCATGCCGCGTGTAACGGACTCGCGCTTCTTTACACGCCAGTGACATTAGCCGATAAGGGCCTTTAAGCTTGAAATTATAAATTTGGAACATCCAAAAATACGGAACGTTTTCTTCGGGAGGGTTGAGGTTGACATCAATCCACCAACTCTCTTTCTCTCACTCAACAACCAAATCTTACATAAGGGTCTAGACTCTAGACAAATGTCACATATTATGTTTTTCCAAGTACAAGATGTAAAAGCAAAAGAAGGTAATTTGAAAACAAAGGAAATAGATTCTCTACATCTTTTGCAATGCCAACAAAAGATGTAGAGTACCTACATCTATATTTTCATCATAATACTGTATACTTAAAATTAAGAATTAAACAGAGGGAAGGCACTGTCCCCTGGGATACGTGAGAATCCTAGTCCAGGAGCCAGAGCACGTATTTTGTAAAGATATGTTTAAGTTGAAATAATTGATTTTTATTTTTTATTTTTTATCTAATTGTGTGGACTACAGTTATAGTAAGAGTTGCACTAGCAGCCATCAACTACGACTCTCATGCAAAGTTAATCGAGATTTATTTTCATTGACATTTTAAGTTTTTTTTTTGAGATTCCGTAAGCCATAAAAGCTTAAGAAAGCTACAACAGATTTTGTGTAGATTATTTAACTGATAACCACACGGACATGTTAGTCAGTCGGGACCAATATCTTGTGTGATTCGAGCTCTATGCACCACATAAAGAGTCCGACGATATCTCACGGTATCTCACCAGACGTTATTTCCAGTCGGAACCAATGTTTTGTAATATTAGAGTTCCAGGCACCGCACACGAGACTCCGAGTTCACGATACACCATGGGCGATGGAGGTCGAATATTTTCCAAAAACGCCTCACGTAATGGACGCCTTCTATAAGATATTTCCGTTGTCTAGTCACTTTTTTATGTAATAGGGGGCAAACGAGCAGGTTATTTGTGACTACCGCCGCCCATAGACCTCTGCAAAACCTTTTAAGAAGGTTTTTAAGAAAGAGGAATGCTCTAACTATATACTGCTGCTCTACTATAATGCGATAGTCGACACGGGGCTAGACTGCAGTGCGATAAGTCCACAGATTATGTCATGTCGTAGAGCTCGTGTGCCAGCCTATGGTGTCTGGTGACGGAGATGTGTGCGGGTGCGGGGCGCGGGGGGCGCGGCAGGTGCATGTTCATTAAACACTGCGCACGCGCCACCTGCCACTTGACACACACCAGATAAGTCAGCCCCTCCCCCGCCACACGAC
>LUGF01041630.1:11670-27266 GCA_001625245.1 Calycopis cecrops
GGCCAGGGCTACCACCTTACTGTGCAACAAGATAACCTTTTTTTTAAAAGCGTTGTAGCGCCTTGTTCCCCCTCTAGAAGTGCTTAAGTAAGGACTATTCTGATGCGTTAACCCTAATGGTCCACTGGATTGGTTTTCTGGCATAATAAGATAAAAATTGCGTTGAAGATCGCCATTTTCATTCTTAGAATCTGAGATAAAACACCCAGTACGTTCTCGCGGACGAGCCAGTAATAACTCATAGCTGATTAAGAAGCCGTATAAGAAAATATCTATTAACTATTTCATGCCTCCCGTACGTTTCTTCGAATTGCCTCGTATGAGAACCTGCGGACTCCGAGCCACAAAAAGTAATCATTAGAGAATAGCGTCGTCAATGTCGCACGAGTACCACAATACATTTTCATAGATTTATTTGCAAAAAAAAAATCATCCAGACGTGAAGTCTACCTCTAACAATGAATAAGTTCGATAATGCTAATTATAAAATTTTCTTGTTTAAGTGGCCGAACTTCTGCAAAACAGCTGAATCAATTTTTATATAATTTTTTTCGGTTGTCCAACAGTGGACGTCTTCCGATGATGATAATGCTGATGATATTCCTTTGGTCGCAGAAGTATATTTCATCCCGACACGATCACAGGATCGAAACTTACGCGGGTAAAACGGCCAGGCGATGCTAGTTAAATCATAATAGTTGATAACGTAAATGCCTTATCAACTTTTCCTTGAATCCTCATAAAGTTTCACATCTAAATTATGATTAAGAGTTACACTTAAAATGTAGAGTATCTAAAGTGAAGGTGGTAAGTGCTAACCCTACGCCGCGGTGGTATTTTATATCCATAGCGCACTTCCTCATCAACCCGTATTACTAGTGCGTGCGCGAGGGGTTATCGCCAGTGTTCATCTTTGGTGGCGGTCTGATGATATTAAGTATTAACCCCACAGCAACCACGTGAGTGGGACCTACAGCCTACACAGCTGGGTCACATTTGACATGAGGTAATATTTAACACAGTGATACGGAGCATATTGCTATTTTTAAAATTGTTGGCATGTCTGTCCACTTTCTTACGACAAATATGCATAAGAATCTAGACTGTCAGATATTCCTCATTTTTTTATTGACTGTCGTAAATCAAATGGTACGGTACCCTAAAGAGTGGATATTGACTAACGCCTATTTGGTTTAAATAAAAAAAATCCCAGTGACGTCACTCACAGCCGCCTCAACCCTCATGAGGGCACCAGATTCCTAGGAAACATTTCCTAGCAAAGTTTTAATAAATCATCATCATCATTAGCATCCAGAAGGCCACTGCCGGTCATAGGCCACCCCTACCCCAGCTCACGGTCGCAAGCTGCTTGCACCCAGAGGTCCTCGTAATCTCTGAAGGGGATAATCTAGGCTGTCGGATTAGCCCCACTATTTTGGAGAAGTCCGGTTCTTTACGGGAGACTGGCCAGTTGTCGAGGTGACCTGTTGCTGACAGATCCGGGGCAGCTCAGTATAGGCGGCCGATGGCACCCGCGGGTTTTAGTGGGTATTCGGCCTATCCGGGAGTCCCTCACACATCCACCGGATCTCACCGTCGGTTCGGTGGCAGTGCGTAAATTCATTTCAGAAAAAAAAAAGAAAAACCGCATGAAAGGCGGAACCATCTTCTATCACTTCTCACTTTGCCAACAAGCGATATCCAGGTCCAGCCCAATTAGCTGCAATGCAGCAATGAGCTCGCAGTCAACGACCGCGCCTTAGCGAGCGGTCGGTTATCACCGGAGCGGTGACGTACGCGTGACGTCATCAGCTTTTTTTTTTTTATGGTATAGGAGGGCAAACGAGCAGTTGTAGCCATTTGCATGACTACCGACGCCCATAGACATCTGCATAGACTACAGATGCGCTGCCCCCCTTTCTCTTCCCACCTCCGTGGACCACCGGCTACTTACACACCGCACGAAACGCGACAGCACAGCTGTCACTTCACGCTGTCGCTCCGTCATTATTGGCGAACTGGTGTGAAATGGTTGCAGATAGCGCGCGGGCGAACCGTCACACCCTGACATATCAGCGATCATTGTCAGCATCAGACAATCTGCATCGCAATTCGCAGCTGAGTGGGGCCGGCACGTCAAGAGCGGTGTCTGCACACTTAGGTATTTCCGGACCGATATGACTTGAGGATCTTCTACAAAAGAGCCTACTCTTATCTTAACGTCGGCCACGCAACTGCAAAACGCCTAGTGTTGCAGATGTCTGTGGGCGTCGGAAATCACCTTCATCCCCACCCGACTGCTACGAAAAAAAAAATAACGACGTGGTGCAGACGCGATTAGTGGTTGATGAGTTTCCAGAGGCCCTACCAAAGTGAGAAGGATGCATATGCAAACTCTATGCGGATATTTAAAATATATTATAATATTTAAAATAAAATAAAAATAAAAAATAAAAATAAAAAATAAAATAAAAATATTGAAGCGAGGTGGTTAAGGCATAAATAGAGGCATTTGTGCACGTTTTATTTTTATGGCAATTTTCATTCGATGGAAAATGCAGCATTCGTTAATAATTGCACGGAAAGTATCAAAATTCAAAACACAATTTCTCGCTGTCGATTTCGTTTCGCCCCGCATGCTTCACCAAAACTATGTCAAACAGTTACTGAAATCTATGTACATATAATAAAACGGTGAAATTCGTGTGTCTGTACATTGAGTATACATTTACGCAAAACTAATTGGGGGCGTTAATAGTATTAAAACACTTTTTAATGTTTTTTTATTTTTTTTTGTCTGTCTGTTTGTCCGGGCTAATCTCCGAAACTACTGGACGGATTCGCATGAAATTTTTTGTAGACAAGATACCAAGCCTAGTCAACATCAAAAACTCTTACTTTACTGCGGTAAAATTGCTCAATCCTACGGGAAATCGGAATTTCGCACACTGCAAGCCAACAATAACAAATCACTATGATTGTAATATTACTACGCTAGACAAACGAAGTCGCGGGCACCAGCTAGTGATTGGCGTTACGCAAAAACTTTGAAAATTATTCGAGTGGGGAGTACAAAGAGACTGCGCCGTATACATAACAAACACCTTCATGAAATAAAACGTTACACACACAACAAAAGCGCACACGCACACGGAAACATCTGTTTAATGAGTCCCACGGATTGCTCTTTTTTATAGAGTAAGGGGGCAAACAAGCAGTCGGAGCCATTTTCATGACTACCGAAGCCCTTAGATATCCGCTTGCCCTCCTTCCTTCTCCCCCCTCCAAGGGCCACCGGCTACTTACACACCGCAAAAAAACCCGACCCGTCACTTTACACCGGTCTCGTGTAAGCGAGAGGTACCCCTCCGGTCGTGCCGGCCAAGTTCGGCTGCATGCATGCACGTGCAGCGTGGCACTACCTGTTACTACGTGGCATTATACATATAGAGCCGAGCCTAAGTACCCTTGAGGTAGGTCAGTAAACCAATATCACTTGTATACATTGTTCCTTATCTTAGATAAGTTTATTTATCAAATACGTCATCATATTAAATGCGCGCAATTTGCCCCCAATATGTATTGGCGGGAAATTGCGCAGAGGTGGAGAACTCTGGCTTCGCCAGCCAAGGCCCACTTCGGGCCACTGAGCCAGGAGAGAGAGAGAGTTTAGTAAACTAACCCTGAAGTTCTTTTTTTTTAAGGATAAGGGGCAAACGAGCAGATGCTAGCAGACTACCGCCGCCCATAGACATCTGCAAAACTCGAGGCTCTGCAGGCGCGCTGCCAGCCTTACGCTTAATCTTAAGCTCTTAAACTCTTACAGTTAGAGTTAGTGTTGTTAGTTAGTTATCTATTAATCACTAAGTGAACTCTATAGCGCATAGCAGCCATACCGGGCCAGAACGGCCGGGGAAGAACCTCTCCCTTATAAATTAACCCCGCGGCGAAGTGACTCCTATGCTGGCGTCCTATGTCCTATGTGGCATCTTGGTTTTGTGCCTTTTGTTAGTCTTGAAGGATGGGGTGAAGGAGAAAATAGGATCCAGAGATTAAATAACCTTTCCTTATCGTAATGGGTGGTGGTGGGTGAAACTGACTACTCAACGAGTGATAATATCACTATATTATATTATATATTGTGCAATAAATCCAGAACAACCTTTAAATGGTGATTTGAGAAGTGATGTAAGCACCTCATTTCTTTACAGGCATTAAGATTTCATACGAGACCTTATTATTTTATAACAACAAACGACAAGGTGTAATGTGATAACTGGCCACTCACCTGAGATATTTAGTCGGTCCGCAAATCACAAAATATTATAAAAACACTTGTAAACAAATACAACGACAGCCAAAACGTCAGTTTTGACAACAACTGAGAATTTGAGAAATGATTGAATGAAAATTTCGTAGAGCGTGTGCGACAGAGACGACAATATAAATCAATATGGTAGCCAGGACTACAGCCAAACGTAATCAAACTGTATTCCAATTAAAAGAAAGTTTATTATAAATGTGGAATATATTGTCTATTTTAAACAAAATTTAATTATTTTTTTAAATAGTTACCTACTCGAAAGCTTCCAAGTTTTATCCTTCACGAAATATTAGTTCCGAATTGACTTTTAGCGCATGCGCAAAAGAAATTCAATTTCACTTTTGATAAAGTGCAGAAAAGTGCAACGTCAATTTTTTATTTCGATGAACGTCAATCCATAATAATTATTGACAAGTTTCTTTCTAGAAAGAAAGTTTATCACTAATATTATATGTATATACCTAATATAATTAGTAGGTACCGAGATTAGATATCCTTAATAGAGGGCGATACGTCGCGTCGTAGTGCTACTTTCTCTTGATAATTTTGCTAATAAAATTTTCTGCATCAAATTTAAATTTAACCAAATACCTACAGTAGTATAGAAGCTAAAACAAACAAACGTTTCTTCAGTATTTACTCGGACATATCTACAAGAAATAGAGAAATTACACAAAATACTCGCAAAACACAGAATTAAACTGACCTTTCTTAATTCAGGCTAATTATTGTGATTGTAATTGATTGTGTGTCTGCGCTTGATATTTCATACATATTTTCAGTAGCTCGCTGCACGATTTTTAATGTTTTTGTTTCCTGAGGAAGGCTCGTCGTTACCGCTCTCACAGGACACAATTCTGTGGCATCGAAGAGTTAATTAATGACAGTCCAAATTCCCTTCCCTTCAAATACCTTATCGAAATGGAATCAGCGGGGGAAAATCAATCGATAGCGATCGACCGTGCGGTCGCAGCTTGTGGTTGACTCAATTGTGGCAAGTCAAAACCAATTATGTAGCTACTTTATACCTTCGAATTTCAGGTGCATAATATGTAGGACCCACAGGACATTTGGTAAAAATAAGATGTTAGGTATAGTAAAGTTGGCCACCCTTGAAAATGGAATAATGGATATCGTGACGAATGAATGATTCAAATAAATAAATATTTTTATTGAGGCTTTAATAAGATTTGTAGCAATCACCTAGCGGACGCAAATAGTCGCTATTTCTGCGTCGCCGTAATGATCCAAAACAAAAAGATTTTCGATCTCGATTCTCGACCATAAATAAAAATGTCACTCGCGTTATCCTTTTTGTTCACAGATTGCATCCTTTCGCCTCGACACACAAAAAGTCACGTAGAAATCGAAAGTGCTCTAATGATAGAAAAAACCGTCGAAAGGAATGTAGGAGTCCATTTAAAAACGAGTTAGGCTCATAATCATGACACCTTCATCCAAAATAACATTGTTTTTTAGGTGCCGTGATTGCAGTTTGATGTTGTGACAAATTTGTTTGTGGGTGGCTTTTTGTGACACGTTAAAAGCAAATTCTTCGATAAGTTCGAGCGTGACTGGAGCAATTACTGTCATTTATTTATAGATCATAGTAATTGCTTCGGTTGTGAAGGTTGTTTTGTTCCAAATCTATACATGTTATAATAAAACAGTAAAATCCTTGTGTTCTGTACATTGAATATATTTACGAAAACCCGATTAGGGGTGATGTTAAAATATTATTAGAAAACTTTTCCAAGTTTTTATTTTTTTTGTTTGTCCAGGCTAATCTCCGAAACTACTGGACGGATTCGAATGAAACTTTTTGTAATGTATAGATACTAAGCCTGGTCAACATCTAGAATACTTTTTATTGCGGTATCAAATCGCTTATTCCTACGGGAAATTCTATTTCTTTCACACTTTACCCTACGGATTTGAAAATTTAAAAGAAATTTAATATGTTATGTATAAAATACGTTACGAGAACGAAGTTGCGGGCACCAGCTATTTACAATAAAGTATTGATTTTTTTATTGTATAGATTAAATCTCTATACGCTATAATATGATAGACGCGTTACCCTTCCTAATTAATGCTGTTTTATGTTTGACTGATTTTTTAAAACATTTTTAAACATTTGATTACTGCATATAAGTTATAAGTATTGTTGTAAATTATCGATATTTTTCTTACGATATTATACCTATACCTGAGGACCACACATGTTCCCTACACAGTACACACTCGCGTAAAATCTATCCCAAACGCTTTTTTTCGGGACGCAATTTTAATGTTTTCCAGATAAATGTGTCAATAGTTAATTTTGCGTAATTAAAAATAACAAACATACATAAACTATCTCAATTATATTAGTAGTGAGATGTCAAATACAAATTGACAGGTAAGCCAAACCTGCATGCCATAGCTGCATGCATTCCTATTTCCTATCGAAATCTCATATTACGTAGGTTAAATACGTATCGTATTTCAAAAATTAGTGTTCAATATTGTGATGTCGTTAGAGATTGGTAATAGCCGTGCACAATAAGGTATTGTGTAACGATAGAACGTAACATGTGCTATCGGCGCGCGCGTCGTGCGGCGCGGCGCGGACGTGTGTTATCAGCAAGGTCGGCGGCGCAGGCAAGTGCAGCGTCCTTGGCCGCACGCCTGCGGGTTGCATCACACTTCCGCACGGCTATTCGTGGAGCGGCGGACGGACGGACGGAGGTGCGAAATATGTCAGGCGAAGGAATTTCATAGCAATAAGACGTTACGAACCATTTGAGTACAACCAAGTCCGAGTACAACCAAATAGAGACGAAAGTTATTATAAACAAACGGTGTAGTAAAACGGCGAAGTGCCCAAATCATCGGGTCATTTCCACTGATTCCCACTCTTTACTCTTAAAATGACCTATTAATATATTCGGAAGAAGATGCGAATAGTTTCTAGAGCATGAGATAATGTTAATGAATACGTTTGAAGATTGTATTATATGTTAGACTAGTGGTCCCTGACAAACACCTCATAGAACACGGAAAACAGAAGTGAGCAACACATTATTAAACTATACATAAATGTATATTAGGTAGTTGTCAGGGCCTTTGAAGGAGCCTGGTTCTATTTTTCCGATTTCTCTAAAACGTTTTTTTAGTGTTACAGGCTTTTATCGCATCAGCTCATTGCTTTAAGAGTCTGGGATCTCTTCACCTGGTCTCTGTAATATTCACCACGTGCAGAGCCTTAATTTATCATCAGCATTTTGCTCACCTATGAGTCATGGCCGAGCCCACCTATGAGTTATTGGAACAAGAGCCACCAAGACTGCATATCCCATGCACATATAATATTGTAGATTGTGCTTAGAGATTATAGTTCTAAATACTACCTCATAGAGGGTCAGTCCAGCACCAACCCGCTGGTCAGACCAAATTGGCGCTACAACGGGACTCACAGTGCCGGCAGTCCTGAATCGAGCTGAAGATAGAGCTGGACAGAGGCGACTCGTAAACGTCTCGTGAAGGCTTTCCAGGATGAGCACGACCTTCAGAAATGCGATTACGACTGAGAAGGAGGATGGTCCGTCTACCGACACTATCACTGTGTACGAGGTAGAAGCATTGCTCATTTGCAGCCGAATCAGGCAAGCGCGACTGACGATTGCAGTATGAGGATATTTCGAAGGGTAGTTATCAAAAAATTTGGGACTGCACATTTGCCAAGTCTGAAACTCGGTTCAATTCTCAATTGTGGACAACGATTGTGAACGAGCCCTTTCTCGATGAACCGGTTCCTACAAAGGCAGTTATGATATTTAGTTGAAGGTCAAATAGGTATATTTAGCTTGCAATCCCTTGAAAAATATCTAGACATAGCCAGCTGAAGCAGCGCTAACACTTATGCTTCTTCTGCAAGCACATCTATCTGTCTTCGGTATTAGATTTTCAGCTCCTCCCCTTCGTTTCAGTCGCGTAAATCCTCCGTAAATCATGCGAACTTACAACCTCTATTTTACCACCTTACCTACAAGTTTTAAAAATCCTTTTTTTTTAGTATAGGGGGGGGGGATCAAGCGAGCAATCCTTTTGATGACTATACCGACGCCTATGCATTACCCTTCTTTGTTTGGCATATGATGAAGCATGGCAGCACCATTTACTAAACATTCTTACCGGACTTATTGACGTACTAATTAGTAACTTGTCATTCCAGCGGGCAGTTTCGATTAAACAATGATATAATTATATTCAGTCAGTGAGATACATGATTTTAATTTATTATTAATGATAAGAAACAAGCACACATAATCTAATTATGTTTGTTTGTTAACAAACTCGGAAAGAATTAACGCAATTGTAATGGATGAAATTGTTTCACACGCCATTACAATGTCGCCATGTTACGTCCTGGCTGCACTTTCGAAGGGCTCGGACGATTCTCCGGCGGCAGTGCGTCACGTGACGTCGCGGTCAGGTGACACAATCACACACTTTCATCTTCTACAGCTCATTACTCCCTGGTACACGTCCGATATTGACATAGGTCAGGATTGGCCACGACAGACTACAGAACAAATTTCATATAACACATGATTGATTTGATGAGACCGAGTTGTTACTTAACGAACAGATCACATTATAATTAGTTTGGTTTGTCTTGACGATTAAAAGAAAAGAAAAATATTACAATTGCAACATACGAGTAAAGAGAGGAAGTCATTTAATGACTTCCTTTCCAATTAAAACATCGGTAAGTAGTATGTAACTGATTTATTAAACTATTAATGATATATTTTCGGACGCAGTGTTTCGTACTTGGCTATACCATAAAATGCAGGTCTGTACTGTCTCTAACTACGCAGGAGTGCTTGAGTGTGTGCGCAGACCTCATATACTATCATTTACGCGCGGCTTCGCCCCCGTCCGTAATAAAAACAATCCTTGTCCTTTCTAATACCTCAAAGAATTTGTGCACAAAGTTTCATAATGATCGGTTGGATAGTTTTGGAGTAAAGGCGTAACAAAGCAACTTACCTTCACATTTATAATACTAAAATAGGGAATATGTAGAGTCCTTAAAAAGCTAATTGCTATAGCTAAAATTAGGATATAAAATATACCGCTGTATTCCCCTACTTCTCTTTTACAAGAAAGACAATGCAACAATATTTATAAGTGATCTGAATGCTCATTTGCGTCAGTTTAATCACATCTGCCTCGCGACAGCCCTGCCATTAAATCACAACCAATGAATAGCATAACAAGCTTACAATACAGAAGCTACGTTGCTTGACAAATTAGTGGGTAGAAATAACATAGGTCTTAGGTCCAACAACGGGCACTTAGTGCGTCTAGCTGACGTATCTAATTACCACACGCCCTGGCTCTCTGTGAATGCGCTATAATATGCAGACCGACTTGGATCGAGTACGACAATAATGGTGCTGTGTCGAATGACAGAATCGATGACCATTGTGTGGCGGAGTGTGGAATTCAGTTATTAAACATCCTATACTACGTTATATAACATCCTATGTAATGCTCAAATGTACTATCATTGTCAAGCTGCTTTGTAACCGATTTGGGCAAACCTCTCGCTCAAATAATACCGGAATTAAATGATGTCTTTACGGTCGCGAATGATAGGTGAGTAAGACTTTCTTCCCTCGTTCCCTAAGTATTTCGGCCCAATTCGGCTAACATTCAGCAACCAATCCTCTCTTTAAAAAAGTCTTACTTTGACGAGGACATAATTATTTGCCATGAGACGAACTTACGTACCCAAATAATCTGTGGTTGGGGATGGAAATGGGCGTTAGTTGTCACCAAAAGTCTGATCTTCTGGTATAAGCTATAGCTATAAAAAAGTATTTTGAAGATCCAATGTAAGTCAAAATTGTGATTCTTGTATTTATTCCTGGTCTGTCTGTACCACATTGAAATGAAAAGTTAAAAATGTCTATGTAAAAATGATTCTCAGGTCTATCAAATAAACCTAAGTACACAAATATAATTTAAAAATCAGGCAAGCTTTTCGTAGTAAAAACACCGTGACACAAGAACTTAACGAATTCAATAATCGGAAGCAAAATGAAAAAGCCACAGTTACAACATTTATGGCTGCGTTATAAAAAGCAACTCGCCGCGGTCCCGAGAAAGCTCTAACGAAATTAAAATAGTACAAAGCTTCTTGGAACATGTTCTTTGGTTGCGCAAGTAAAGCTCCCAACCGGGACGTTGACCCTGGAGCCAGATGTCCGGTTTGTCTTAATGATATGGAGAGCTTATTGATAGAGCTTTCACCTGGCTCTATGGCTCCAAAGCTATGCGTTAAATAAACGCGGCCCTTAGGGAACTTAAGCTTTGTGTGCCTTTGTTTAATTAACAAATGTACCGTTTCGTCAACATTTTCCGTAGCGTGAGCAAATGAACTTTCATAATATTATGGTCGGTGGACAGTGACTCAACACACATAAATATCCGAACGACCGATTTTTAATTTTTTTTAATACAGGGGGATAAACGAGCAGTCGGAGCCATTAACATGACTCCCGACGCCCATAGATATCCACATAGAGGCTATACAGATACGGTGCCCTCCTTTCTACTCCCATCACCATGGGCCACCGGCTACTTACACAGTACACACCGCAAGAAACGCGACAGCACATCTGTCACAATCATACATTTCTTCTTTAAGCCACTTTGAAGCTGTGTAAATATGATTTCATAGTTCAAAGCATTTTAATAATGGTTTGGTAAGTTTTAAAGTTCATTTCGAGTACCTATTTGTCTAAGCTAAGAATTTAGAAAATTTGCGAACATACGAATTATTCAACAACTTTTATAGATCTTTAAAATTTAATTTACATCCTAAATGATGATGATCACACCAAAATCAAACAAAAGAAAAAGAAAGTGATAAGAGGAAGTGACATGCTGCGCCATGCTGCGGAGTGCAAGTAGCCGGTGGTCCTTGGAGGAAGAGGGGCAACGGATATGCGGATGTCTATGGGCGTCGGTAATCATGGCTCCGAATCCTCGTTTGGCCTCTTGATCACTCAAGATCATATTCCTGTGAATGTACTTCAGTCATACAAAATTAACGAAATATGTCATAAGTTATATAATTCCGAACAAACACTTCCAAAGCCGATTGTAGAGTAATTGTCATAAATCGGATGGCACATCTCCGAGCTAACGGGACGCTGTACCACTTATCTCGAGGAATGTCCCGTCCCCATGACCGAGTGGCTTAGCGGAGAGATGGCCTCTTGTACACTTTCAATGTATTTAACTATTGTTTTAGATTTATCGCTCTCTACTACACACTAAAAAGCTTGCAGTCGAACGGATCAGAGGTACATCTCCGGCATTAGAGGTAACTATACTCTCGCGTTTTGTCACGTTTGTCTGTTCGAACGGTCAATCAAAGAAACGGAAGGAAGGAAGTAAAGGACGGCAATGCATCATCATAACGATTATTAGGATGTTTGTGGGGCTCGCGAGTCATTTAAAGCCTCAGACCACTAATCTGCGCCCTATTACTATAAAAAGTCCTATGATACTGTAGAGGTATTATTTGGCGCAGCTAAAGGACATTAACACCACCAAAGAAATAGGTACAAAAATGTTCAACTTATCTGTACAACCCGACCACACAAGACAAGGGTTAAGTTTTTCGAAATATCTTAAATATTTTTTTGATGACTACCGATGCAGATGCCTTGGCCTTCGACGGCTTCCCGCAATGGGCCGCCATGTACTGTACGAAACGCGACAGCATAACCATCACTTTTTGGCGGTATCGTATGAGCGAGAGGTACCTCACGGGTTCTGCCGCGTAATTCTATTGCAATACATCTTGGTATATACCATGACTATAGTTAGGCTATAGTCTACCTTCAATATTATAAACAAATTATTTAGACCTGTCTCTCCAGTACCTTCCTAACCTGGGGGTAAATACCCCCGCAGGGGTAATTCATATATTTTACGCGTGTAACAAAAAATAAAAGCCACATTATAGGATTCTAAAATAATAAAAAGTTATAGAGCACTGCGCCAATTGTTCGATAATATTTTGAAAGCGGGGTAAAATCAGTTTTCCACATAGATTACAGGGCTTGATATTGAAAAGGTTAGGGACCACTGCTCTAGTACAAGTGTTATTGCATCGCAGTCGCACCCGTGCCCGGTGACAAACCTCTTTTACGATATACCAGCGTGAGCTAATGGAATCCTGGTACTTTTTGTCCTTGTACTATAAAAAAAAATCACTTTTTGTCCGTTTTTTATAACTTACTACAGCACCCATTTTGTCTAATTGTTTTCTCTGATCATATTTAAGCCAGTTACGATTTTCATATTAATGTTAGGTTAGGTTGATTAATTAATATCTACGTACAATAAACGATTGTAGTTGATGCAATAATGAGTTACATTGCGTGACATTAATTTATTAGCTGTCCCCAGCGCAGTAATGAACACTTAGGTACATATTAAAAGGTACGCTGTTTACTATAAATACTATCTGTATTACTATTAACTTGATTGAATACCTATCTATATCAATACATAAATCAAAACACAGTATACGGGTTAGATTAACGAGAGAGAACCACGTTATGAAGACGATAAATAAACCTTTTTGTTTGATGTAAACTTCATCTTATCTAACAAGGTTACTATAGTTTCATGTTGTGAGAACCCGAAAATCAAGTATAGCTTTGATCTGAAACTTTTATTCTGATTTTACAAACTTTTATGCATGTAAATAGACGTCTCTACTTCTCCTAATAAATTGTATGAGAGGATCGATCACCCCCGAAGATGCTGCCACCTTGTCGCGGTGGGGGGCTTGCGTGCCTCTGTGATTGTGTGTAATCCAAGGTTATGCCGGACAGGGCTACCCATACCGGACAGGTTTGTGGGGAGGGGCCAGGCTAAGAACAGCTCAGCTGGAGGGTCCTCCACCAGTCCCTCTGAATTAGCAGATGGCGGTGTGGAATAGGACAACAGGCGAGTCAGTGGTCTCATTGGTGACGCATTGGTGGTGTGCTTCTTTGAAGTACTGGGCCCATTGCACGATTCCAACGACGTAGTAGGGACTATTCTGAGAAGTCTGGCCTTTTCGCCCAAGCCAGCCTGTCGCTGGAGGGATCCTGTTGCTTGCAGATCCGGGGCCCTCCAATTCTAGCGGCTGAAGTTACCCGCAGGGATTTATTTGATATTGCACCTTAAGTCGAGTCAGACATAGGTCTGAGGGCCACACGGGCTTCTAAGTATCACGCCATATATTGCATTGCGTTAACAAAAAAAAGGATCGATGTAGCTCGCACACTAAACGTTATCTTTGTTGATCTCCTACCAGGATGAGAAACCCTAACTTGTGTCCTATTCATTACTATTTATTACGCTGTCTAATACTGACAAATGTTAACTGCTCACCGAGAGTGGCGCAGTACAGCGGAGCCCCAACATGCAGCCCTACAATATAATTATGCATTACGCACACCAAACAATAATATGACGATCGGGTGAGGGAGATATTTAAGGGATTCCTTGCTCTACTGAGAGTCTTTTGTGCTACGTTCTCTATAGGGCCGTATTCACCCTTTGTGCATTCAATAGATCATTCAATATGTTAATGAAAATGAAAATCATTAGATAGGAATTATAAAAGTCAGTGCCTTGAGGGAAGAGAATTATCAATCTCCAAGCAAAATACATTTAACATTATGTTACAATAAGGTGCATTATGGTAATTTAATCTAATTCACAATTCACAATCGTACCTCGATTAAGTACAATTTATTACATTTTTAATAATTTATTGTTGTTGAAATTTACAGAATGGATGATAATAGACGACAATGGAGAAGCTTGGAATAGGCTAAGTTAACTTTATCAGTATAATAAATACTATAACATCATAATATTCTAGTGACTTGAAAAATGCTAGTGGCCATCTCTATTGGTTACATCATCCATGTAAACATAAGTTCATTGTAATATACAACATAATAAATGTAAGAAAAAAGGAAAAAATAAGTACGTATGTAAATTCTTACTTCCAAACAAAAGAAAAATCAATGCCATCCGAGTAAATTGGTCCGGCTGAGAAATGTTGGTACAATTTTAATCGATTTTACTTGGCCAAGGTGGCCACTGAGTTACTAAATGTTTGTAAATAAAATCCTTCGGCTTCAGCAGTAACCAAAATATAAACATAACATTCTAGAAACACTTATTGTCACACTGTCACTTTGCATTTCTAGATTACATTTACTAAATAAAACAATTACAAATAATAATTACTTACCACGAATTTAGAAGAACTAGGTTATTAACTTGAACAAGCACAAAATTGTTTCCGAACGTAATATTTTGTAAATAGAGAAGGAGTTCGTGACACGCTCACGAAGCGCAGCGTTCGCGCCACAACTGACAGATGCGCGCGCAATCTGCAGCTGATTCCATTGTGATCTCATCTGTATATAGCAATAGATAACTTTATCACTTTACCACAGAGTTCAATCTCGATTGAATACATACAAGTCGAATCTGTGTCAGAACTTTAAGTTTTATGCCCATGCAGTTGGATGTAAAACTTTCATCGGATTCCCTCGGTTTATTATTGTACTTCAAAGTGATTCGTAGAAGGGAATATTTTTGAAAGTACGAGTGTAACAGTACAACTGTTATGTCTACTACGAATTTGAACGTTTACACACTCCATGCTTGGAATAGGAATTTGAAAAGTTTATTGTCTATTCGTAACAACATTACACTTACAAAAAATATACTTGGTTAAATTAATAATCTGTGGATAGTTTACTCGACTCGTGCGTTAAGAATGTTAAGCAGAACTGCCTAAACTGTCAACATACTCATAAATCTATGATCAAAGGTACGAATGAGCCAGACATTTCAAGTGCAATCAGTCAACACCAACTTATCGCAGATAAGTACCTCGGCAAATCTGTTCTGTTGATTAGTGGGCTTTATTATAAACGTGTCAAGTGATACAGCCATTCATTGATGACGAGTATTAAACAATTGGGTTATTGAAAAAAAAAAAATTACCGATTTTTTAATTATAATTTAAAACTTTATTATAAATAATTGTGATGCTTAATGAAAAAAATTTTAAAAAATAATATTTTTTATTAACAATAAGTGATTAAAAGTTGATAAGATTTAAAAAATAATCACGAGATTCTAAACGTGCCGTGATTGGTTGCTCGTTTGTGACGTCATAATGTTA
>LUGF01041641.1:0-19422 GCA_001625245.1 Calycopis cecrops
TTGGCACATCAAACGAATAAACAAAAACAATTGAAGCAACGAAGTAAAATGTAAATGTTGTTACTGAGTGTGCGTCAGATGTCTTCCACAATCAGGGTCTAAAAATAACTCGATTATCAAATGTTTGCAACGAGTGTGAGCACGAAACATACCGAAAATATACTAACGTGCCTTTTTTAGACAGGAAAATGCACCGGATGACCTGACAGGTGAGTAGGACTCAGCGCGGTGCAGCTACCGGCTAAAACGACCATGAAACCTTCGGCCGCCGTGGTGGGGCCGCGCGGGCCCCCCAGCGACAAGATCATGTACGTGCTAATAGTGAAGAGATTCATTACCTCTAGGGCTGTAGTTTTTAAGCCTGGAATTAACTTAGGGACTAACAAAAAAATCTACCGTCGTAACTCGTAATGCTAAAGTACAAACATAAACCTATAAAAAGCATGTGATACCTGCTACCACAGATACTCTCTCTTGTAAGGGCTTTAAACATCTCGGCCCTACGACACTATCTGTAGCTTGGCCAACATCATTATCACCATTCACCGGTCTTTTGTTGGTTTTTAATGAACCTCATCCCCGGTCCGGAGTTGATTTTAGAGGCAGAAGATCGTCATCTTCTGCCTCTAAAATCCACTCCGGACCGGGTACCGCGCGGAGAGCGTTGGCTGGGCTACCTACTACCTACACTAAAGCTAAACCCATGATCAAATTCTAAACATTTTTCACACTTCCATATAGGTAAGACCCACCACATTATTTTCAAGGGTGTCCCGTCCTTATTAGAAAAAAAGTTAAAGATTCCCTAAAGATTATCATAAACCGACTCAAAAAGGAGGAGGTTCTTAGATTTTAGTTGAACTACTTCGGTGTTACTACTTCGTACAGAGGAAAACATATGCACATTATAATTGCACATTTGGCCACCGCGACAGGTCGCCTTCTGTTTAATTATCCTGCTCGCGCAGCTCGCTACTGATAAGGGGACGGCAGAGGAAAACCGCCAGTGGACTCGTTATGAATATTAAATTCGAGTATCGGTCGCCGGTCGCTGACTCATAATGAAGTCATCGACAATTAGGTACAAGTGATTTTCTCGTCTTGACGATGCGCGTGCGCCTACACGCATCAGGACAGCTCGCCTTCAGACTATTTCGTTAGGAATGTCTGAAGGGTATCTGAAAGAACAATCTTATTGATCACATAAATGATCATCATCGCCAAAACTTTTTTTTAATTTACACTTTATTTTTTTTTACTTTACATAGTAGGTACCTAAAAGTGAACAATAGAGGTATTCGCCACTTTTTAAAATAGTTTTTTATAGCAAAGCGGCCAAACGAGCAGTCGGTAATGGTATTGGTAAGTGATCACCGATGCTCTCGTGCGAGAGGTATGCGGACAATATGCGGCATGCATTTGCAATATAAATAAGATAAAGTCTAGAGAAGACTAGTTCGGTTGCAATGGAACGATTACGCAGGAATATTAAGAGGTCCAATACTGCAGCCGGTAGGTACCTTTATTTTTTTATTTATAGCATAAGGGGGCAAACGAGCAATCGGAGCCTTTTGATGACTACCGACGCCCGTGAGCATTCGCATGATTGTTACGCAGATGCGTTGCCCTCCTATCATAAATGGGCCACCGGCTACTCACAAACCGCACGAAACGCGACAGCGACGCTATCACTTTACGCCGGTATCGAGTGAGCGAGAGGTGCTTACCCGGTCGTGCCGGCCCAATTCAGTTGCATAGGAGGATGTAGTGTCATGCACCATGCATGGCACTAGCTCCTCCTATGCAGCATAGCACTACCACTTCCTACATGGCACTACCTCTCGCGCACACTACTTCGCCGCGGCCGTGCAGTATGGCGGGGAGGGGAACCGAAAGACAACACACAGATAATCGTTTAAAGTCTCCATTGACAATTTTTAAGTGTGTTGCATTTATACTCATAAAGACGCTCTCTTAGGTGCCATAGAAAATAAAAAATGGAAGCCGACAGAAATAGCACCTCCACCTTTTAGGACTCCAACTTTAAACACCGTTACATGGCTATTGTGTTATGTGACAAAGGTTTAACGTACCACATCAAAAAAGGTGGGTTTCCTTTTCGGAGGCGTCCGTAATTTAATATTCCATCGATAGCTCGCACACTTTTTTGATCACGTTCTATTTTGTCTAAGACCCCGTCCAGATTGAGCGAATTACGCGCGTATTAGGCCTGACTACAAACGATATAACGAGGTGGTCGGGGTTCAAGTCCCTCAAAATTTCACACACGTAGTTAGTAAATAGTAATAAATATAGTTGAGTACTTTTTTATTATATTTAATGTGCAACATAATAATGTAAAAAAAGAAAGACATAAAAAAAGAAACACGACTCGTGAGGGACTTGAACCCCGACCACCTCGTTAAATTGTTTGTAGTCAGGCCTAATACGCGCGTAATTCGCTCAATCTGGACGGGGTCTTAAGGGCAAATTAGGTGTGGGAGCCTCTAACACGTTTGCGTCTCTGCACAAAACGCGACAGCACGACTTCACCCCGCAGTGGAATGAGCGAGAGTTCCCAGGCCATTTTAGCAACGAAAAGTACATTTAACAGATTATATAATTTAATAACCCTGACGTGTCAGGAGCTTTACGGAAACCGTGGTCACGGACTGACATGACGTTCTGTTCTCACGACAGGATAGTTATTAAAAGTACAAGTAAAAGAATATTATTATACCTACTATTAATAGTCCGGTCAATATAGACACTTGAAATAACAAAAATTCCCGGAAAGCCAAATTTTGGTGGAGACCTATAGTTTGCCATTACAAATCAAGTTTTAAAAGTCCCCATCGATCCTGTGTGCTTAAAAAGTTATTCGAGGTCAAAAGTCAAAATTTGAGGTTTTTTGGATTTTGCTTGAAAACGGTAAGTTTTATCAAAAAAAACTTCAGACCAAAGTTGTAGATCTTAAAATTATCTACAAAAATGGTATCAATATATTTTTTCCTAACAGTTACCATTCCTGAGATATCGCGATTCTAAGAGTCATATAATAGTCATATAAAAGTCATATGTTTCACATAGCGGATGTGGGTCCTTGTAACACTACGGACAATAGAATAGCCCGATGTTTTTCAAGCTGTGCATAGAGAAAATTCAGTTAGGGACTGGCTACCATTTGGATAAATGTTTTTAGGATCGTATAATATCTATAAAAGAGACACAAATAAGTATTTATACTTGTATTAAGTGCATAATATGTATATACGTGGCATATATGTGCATATCATGTATAATATGACTCTTAGAATCGCGATATCAATGCCATGGGATGATTTTGTATTTTCCACGGGATCGAAATTTACGCAGCTGAAATTGCGGGGCGCAGCTAGTTTTCTTATATTTTTAATAGGGAACGAAACCGGCACTAAAATTTTTAGACATCAAAATGATTTTGCCGTGGTGAAGGTGTTAATTGCTGCTAATATCGTCATAGATAAGTGCCGTTGGAGGCGGAGCAGGCGCTCGTGTACGAGGCGTGCTCGAGTAGTTAGCGTAGCTAGCATATCCACTATGCAACGTCATACAACTTGTGCCAGTTTCATCCACTAGGCCCCCGAGTGGCCAGCGGTGCAAGTTTTCAAATAAGGCAATTTAGGGTTAATGGCTATACTAATTGCGCCCCGTTGTTTCGCCCGCGTGAGATACGACCCCCGTAGAAAATCGGGATAAAATGGTGGCCACTTACCGTATCAAAGTGCGGTAAGTGGCCAAGGAGGGCGGAAGGTCGGAAATGCATCTCTATAACCTCTATGCGGATGTCTATGGGCGTCGGTAGTCATGATAATGGCACCGACAGCTCGTTTGCCCTTTTACTTAAAAAGATAAAATCCTGACGACAAGCAGGATCCGAGGAATATGAAATACACATCGTGACACATATTTTAAATATATAAGATTAACGTGTAGGAGGTACATATTATACAATTTATCGGAGGCTACTTCTATTTGCGCCATCGCAGGCGCAACCGGCGCGACCGGGGAGCATCTCCCGCTCACACGCCCTCCTGTAGTCGACGATGTTTTCGCATTTCGGCTTGCGAGTCCCACTTGCCAAACAGTCACGAAAAGACACGGGCTGTTCTTTTGCCCCCCCCATCCCTTACTGTAAATGTCTCTAAGGCACGAGCGTGTTTAGTGCATTTAAATCAATAATACCGCGCCGTCCGAGGCGTACAGCAGGTACCTGCCGAGTGCTGAGGTCACGAACAGGGTCGTTTACATATCCTTTACGTTATACCCGTGTGACATGCCATTATTTATACCCCTACTCCAGTCGCGTTTTTATGGAACAAGGGGGAAGACGAGCTGTCGGGGCCTTCATTTGACTGCCAACGTCTGAAGCATAATGTGGACGATGTCGGCCGGTCTCCTCTCCGCTAGCGGGCCACCGAAAATACTGTTCCTTGACTGAGTATTTTTATTTTTTATGTGAATGTGAATAGTCTTATGAGAAAATATCTATTACTATAAAACTAAAAGGTGACTAACATAGTGATCTAGCCAAACCACCGGACGGATCGGACTGAAATTTGGCATGCAGGTGTTATGATGTAGGCATCCGCTAAGAAAGGATTTTTAGAAATTCAACCCCTAAGGGGCTGAAATAGGGTGTTGAAGTTTATATGGATTTCTTAAAAATTAAACACGGGTTAAACCGCGGGGCACAATAAATATCTACTACACAAGGAAAGATTCGGATTTTTTGCAAAAGGAAAGGCTGAACTTTGCTTTGGAATATTTGAGAGATCCATCCCGATATGACGGCTATAACTATTATCACCATGGTCGGCTGCTGATAGCAGGAGACCGGCGCTCTCTACAGTCGATACACACATAGAGCCTTTATGGTATTACCGGCCCGTGGAGGGAGGAGAAAGGAGGCCCTCCTCACCTCTGCCTATGTGGACGTAAAGAGACGACTGTAGTCAAATCTCTGCGACCGCTCGATGGCCCCCTATACTATAAAAACAACTTCAGTCGACTTCAAGGACATCTCACTAGTGTTATCCCGAGCTTGTTGTCGACAATGATGAATTTACTCCAACTAACTTACGGCGAGATGCAGAATTTCTTTTGCGTTGACATAACCTAATTGCGGTTCTGTAAACAGTTCGTATATTGCCGCGCCCTATCGCACGGCCCTGAGGGAGCTAGGGTACAGTTGGGAACAGGTGTGACGTCATTTAGCCCCCTTCCGTAGGGAGGTTTTATGTCTATTCGTTAGCCTTCAGTTCGAAATTGACATTTTACCTTTAACGACTACTACGAATTACTAAGAATTCACGATAAAAACTAATTTGTAGACATCAACGTCTGTCTATTTAGCAACGATACTTAACTCAGAATTCAAAGATTATTATCAGTTAGGTATTAAAAACAACGTATTCCGATTATTTGATAGTGACGATATATAGCAATATCAACACTATCAACAGCTTGAGGACGTCTGCTATTATTTATTTAAATGCTCAATAAACATACCGGATCCATCGTTAAGTGGTCCTCACACGATACTTAAACTAACTGAAGGATGCTGTACAGCCGGAGCTGAAGGTCGGCTACACCACCCGCGAGTCAGAAGTGTTGAAGGTCGGCTACACCACCCGACGGCGACACCCAAGTCAGAAGTGTTGAAGGTCGGCTACACCACCCGACGGCGACACTCGAGTAAGAAGTGATGAAGGTCGGCTACACCACCCGACGGCGAGACCCGAGTCAGAAGAGTTGAAGGTCGGCTACACCACCCGACGGCGATACCCGAGTCAGAAGTGTTGAAGGTCGGCTACACCACCCGACGGCGACACTCGAGTAAGAAGTGTTGAAGGTCGGCTACACCACCCGACGGCGACACTCGAGTAAGAAGTGATGAAGGTCGGCTACACTAATGCTGAGAATGACCTAGAGGCAACTAATTACAATATAATCGAAACAGAGGAAACTCCCAGGGCTCAATTACGACATCCATTAGTGCGTTAGCATCGCTTTAGTCCGTCCGGTGCTAAATTAAACTAATAACAAAACTGGTTAGGTGTCTGATAACTACGTAACAACTAACAAATAGCGATCAACTTATTACTCGTCAAACACAGCATGTAACAGAGAAATATTTAGTTACAGGACCAATGTACTAGACAGGGGCGCGCGTTGCTGTGGCAATAGAAACGTGCTCTTTACGACGGACCCATACTTTAAGTTACAAAAAATCTATATTACATTTCATTATAATCGGTCCCGTAGATTTGCGGATTAGCTGGTACAATTGTAGTAAAGGGTCAAACGCGCAGTCGAAGCCTCTAAATACTACCGACCGACGCGACGCCGCGCCGTATGAAGTCTGGACAAATACTATGTACAGAGACACAAGATAGTTATCCGGCGCATCAATAATATTTTGGACGCCTTTGATAGATATAAGAATAGCACGCTATTTATTTCACACTTGTATTACAACTATACTAACGCGGACAAACTCGCGTGGTGCAGCTAGTCTATTGACTATTGTACTAATCTCACAGTCCAGATATCTTTTATTTGTACACTAATCTCTGCAGCTACCGAGGGGCGAGGACACGACGGCAGTTACGAGCCGCAAATAGTAAAGTAGCTGCGCCCTGCGGTTTGCAATAACGTTTGAAACACGCTTGAGAATATATTCACATACCTACAGAGTACAGAGTACACACAGAAAATTGCAACAGGCAAAATGTCAAGCCGGAGGAAATAGGTACGGAATGTATGACGACAATCACTATCTAGATCAGGATCAGGCTTTATCTCAGTTCTCACCACAGCCGAATATCACTGGGCACACCTCTTTTCATTAACACCAGAATTTTGAAAATGTATTTTGTTATCCACATATGGACTGCTTCCTATAATAAATAAATGCTAATTATAAGAATAATTAAATAAAATTGAATAGAGCTTATAATTTACATATTCAGTAATAGAATAATTAAATAAAATTGAATAGAGCTTATAATTTACATATTCCGTAATAGAGAAATTCGAAGCGGCATTCAATCGTTGCACTAGGAGCCCTCCAGCCGTACCATCTACCCTCAGGTTGGATATCCACCTGCAGTCTCATCAGGGGGCGAGGACATGAGAGCACTTGAACCACATCAATATACTGCCATGCTGTCATTACTAGTCATTCCATAACTCCAGATAGGTACCAGCGTTGGTTAACTAATGCACTATGGTTCTAAGAACTATCGTCAAAATATTAGCATGAAGATACGAGAGCAACCAGGTGATAGTGCTTGTATCTTACTGACGGACTGGCTGATGGATTATGATAATGGTCACCGTAACACCTCTTCGCAAATACATTTCATTATACATCTATATCCCAGGAGTAATTTCTTTATTCGGAATATAAAGTAGATTTTATATCATTCCAGATTGTGGCCCGTTTCACCTAGAAACGTTTGAATTTATAATATTAGTAGGATCATGGTGTTTGGATTGCTTAAACTTTAATGAAATGTCGGCTAGATGACGATAGTCGTAACAGAACCGGGACTTATGAACCACGCGTTGATGTTTGTTGTTAATGTACCCTAATCGAATAACAATATAAATGAAAATTACGATTTCCCGGTCGAGGTCCGGCCCGGAGGGCGGCGGGGACCGGCACAGCAGTCGGTCGCAGAAGGCGCCGCAGACCATCGTCCACACTCACTGACTCACTACAACACAACACACTAGCACTCTCCGCCTCACCGACTCACTACAACACAACTCACTAACACGCCGCGCGGCATGCTCGCCCGAACGCTGATTCACCTACGTCTAATAGCGTGCGCTACGTGCGACCGAAGTGAAGTTGCCGACGATACGAACTAACTTCGTGTTAAAACGTAAACTACACTTGTAATAAAGTGTAAACATTGTAAGGTCACCATTGCAGCGAGGCTTGCCGACTGACCCGCTTCTGCGACCCTCATCAATACGTCTCGTTCAGGGTGGGTGCGGGACGCTAAACGCCCCGGTTTTCTAATTGGCTACAGAACCAGCGCGCATAATATTATGACAGTGCACAACCTGTAGCCGCGGCCGAATGATAAGCCAAACAAAAATTCATTTAAAAAGTAATTTAAGTATAATTTTCTTTAAGTTTCATTACTTTACTCTTTATTCAGATTTGCAAAGATAAAAAACTATCTTAAAAACTTTTTTATCTACACTAATGTTGTAACAATCTACTTATGTTTCCAATACTTGACTTATAATGACTACTGTAATAGCTCAGACAACAAAAAACTCAATTTGACATTATGTTATATTATCCAAATCGATATCGTACAATCTCATTATAACACTGTGTGAGAGCGAGAGGGAGAGAAAAATGGTGAGAGAGACGTATGTCAAAATCCTTAACAGCGCGCGCTCGCTCCTGATTGGCCCAGAGCGCTGCAGCTGCGCTCTCATTGGTTCAATGCCAGCTTGCGAAGGCTTTGCGAGAAAGAGACAAAGCTCTACAAAAAAATGAAAGCAAAAATCACAGATAACGAATAATCTACTGTTTAGTAGAAAAAGTAAAGTTTTCACATTATATTTCAACATTGAAGCTAGTATTTTAACATTGAATTATAAAAAGTATATTTTTACGCGCCGCAATTTTTGCAATCAAATTAAAGTATCATCATCAAGTATCATCATCAAATTAAAAATATTTATTTTCAAGAACATTTTAAATTGTCGGTCAAGCAGTCGTCGCCACCTCGGTCGGTCAAACAGTCGTCGCCTTGTCGGTCAAGCAGTCGTCGCCTCGTCGGTAAAACAGTCGTCAGTCGGACAATACACGTACCTACTTACGCGTGAATTTCATGTTTCGCAATGTTTGATTAATTGATTAATTGCATTAGTGAAGATAAATTAGTGTATGCAACTGCATATAACACGGGTATTAAAACACTCGTTAGGTACTATTTTGAAACTCGCTAAAGCTCGTTTCAAAAAGTCAAACTCGTGTTTTAATACCCTTCTTTATATGACAGTTGCATAAACTACTTTTATTGTATTGTAAACAAAATTATTATTTCTCGCAAATTCGTACTTTGAAGTGTGTGGGACACCTGCCATCAGCTTCCGATGCCGTTGTGGATTTCTCCAGGTTAAACAGGTTACTTCAACACCACAAGGGTTTACCAGTTCAATTAAATGTCCTGCCCCTAGGCCGTGCCCCTTATACCTACTGCGTCAGGAGGAAGGTAATATTTCTACGTTCACTGTTAAAATATATTTTAAGCAGTCGAGGTTTTTATTCTTTAATATTAGGTTTATCACTAGATTTCCCTGGCGACTGACCTCGGATGATGGAGGTGTATCACGGATTTTAAGGATGAACATTTAGAACTTACAGCCGTACAACTGGGACAGCCGCGTGTTACCTAGTATCAATGAAGTCAGCGGAAGAAACTTGTAGTTTTCATTGACCAACTTCAGTTAATGAAAATCACCAATTGAGTAATTTAATGTACAAGTTATCGACAACTCTCAGTCCATGTAGTGTGTACTGTGTACAGACCGCTACACCTAGTCGTTGGTCGTTGCATTTGCCGTGCCGTGTCACGGCCAGCCACATTGATCCACGTTTCTCAAATGCACTCGGTATTGCCGCTATTTAATTGCCGTATAGAAAATCAAAATCAAACTACTGCACGGTCGCCGTAAGTTGGGACCTGGCAAAAATCCCTAGAGTGCAAACTTCGCATTGTTGCCAGGTGCCAACGTACGGCGCCCGTGTAGTACGTTCATAAACATCTTTTTTTCAATGTAAGGGGGCAATCGAGCTCTCTATACGAAGCCACTTTCATGACTGCTAATTTCCATAGACATCTTTATAGAGTTTATACAGATGCGTTGCCTTCCTTCCTCCACGGGCCACCGGCTACTTACGCACCGATTATGAAAATATGTTTCGATCTAACGCCATCCTGCCCAATGAGCCATCCAGGTCCAAAAGACATGAAGCTCTTGAGTGTTACGCCAATGTTATGTGGGTATATAACCTCCTCGGTTGTGCGGCACGGCTACCTAGACGTAGGGCGTACATCGAGGAGCGACGGTCACTATTAGAGTACCTCTGACGTGTGATGAGTAACTGCGTCATGTCCGGATGATGAGCGATAACACTTGAGATATATCGACGTTCGCTGACCGAGTCATCGTCCGAGGATTTACAGCAGAGATAAAAACGTCTACAGGTAATGATTATATATTTATATATCTCTAGCTGCGCTCCGCGGTTTTATCCGCGGAAGTTTTTATCCCGAATATCAAGATGAAAAATAAATGTTACCGATTCTCAGTCCAACCCGATATGCACACAAAATTAGATGAGAATCGGTCCAGCCGTTTCGGAGGAGTACAGTAACTCACATTGTGACACGAGAGTTTTATATTTAAGATATGTTCATTTTATTTATATATTTGAGGGTAGCATTTATGTAGCATCGGCACATCCTGGGTGTTTTTCCCATCAGTGCGGCAACTACCCGGTGTATTGGAGAAAGAAATCGCACTGACACCTCTTGAGAACCCGCACTCGCCTTGCGGACGCGCTGACCCCAGAACTGTTGGCAATAGGCAGTGCCGGATTTAAGGATAGGTAAGATAGGCAGTTGTCTGTGAGCCGCCACCACACCACAAAAAAAATCAAAAAAGGCTCAGTAGAAACAAAAAATACTGAGTTTTGTTACAAATAGACGAAAAGCCTATTTTTGTTGAGCGGGAAAACTTAACTTTTAAAAATGTTCATGATCAAGTAGAACAAACGAATAGCAGAAGCACAAGTTGTTTGAGGGCCTCCACCACATGCTCTGCCTAGGGGCCGCCGCACACTACATCCGGCGCCGGCAACTGGGGTCCTCGAGCTCAGGTCGGGTCTATCTATGGCACTTTTTTGTAGTTAAGGGGGCAAACAAGCAGTCGGAGCCATTTTCATAACTACCGACGCCCATAGACATCCGCAAAGAGGCTATACACATGTGTTGCCCTCCATCCTCGCGACTTACGCGCCGCACGAAACTGTGCTGTCACTTTACGCTGGGGAAGTATATGCGTAAGGTACCTACCCGGTCGTGCCGGCACAATTAGGCTGCATGCATGCATGCATGCAGCGTGGTATTACCTCTTACTAAATAATAAATAATTTATTTCGCTAAAAATACTTATTATTAATTAAGACTACAAGCTAAGCTAGTGCCCCAAAGGCTCGCGCCTCGAACTACGCCTAATCTGAATGGCGCCCATCCGATCCCTGCTTCATGATCCCCCATTCAGTGTACATGACGCTCATATTGTCTCCTAATCAGTCCCGTCCATCAGCGGAGCGGGTATTCCGTCATCATGCCTGCTCAGCTGTCCTCCGTCCTGAGACAATGAAGAAGAGGCCGCCCTCCCCGCCATACACACGCCAGAGTCATGCCGCTGAGCCCACTAGTGCACATCTAGACTGGGTCGATAGCGCTCTACTGTTTAAGCCAAGTTTGCCTAAAATTTTTTAGTATGTGGCACATTTACTATGTTGTTGCAAGCAAGCAACGCAAGCTTAGATATACGAACTACACAAGTGGAAACGAATCTAATAAAGTTAAATACCAATTATATAATAAACTCTTTAGAAAATGCATTATGACTGCTCAGAAACTAAGTAATGAAAATTATGTAAGAAAAGCATCTAATGTGTGTAAATGTCATGAAAATTCTTATTACTTGTATATAAGAATGTTAGGGCAGATTACTCATCTAGACATATATCACAAATAGTACACAATAATACCATTATACAAAATCCAGAGGCTATTACAAATACTTTTATGATTATTTTATTGATATGACGAATAATGTAAATAATAATGTAGGTAAAAACAATGTGGTCAGCAATTGTTATAATGCTGCTGTTTTTTTATCCCACGGACATTTCTGAAGTTCAAAAAATAATAAATTCTTTATAAAACACACCTTCTGTTGGATGTGATCTCATCCCAACGAAAATATTAAAATCTTGTGGCAAAATCATAGCAACGGTATTAGTTCATATTATCAATATCTCTCTTTTCCAAGGTATATT
Source organism: Calycopis cecrops (assembly GCA_001625245.1). NCBI lineage: Eukaryota > Metazoa > Arthropoda > Insecta > Lepidoptera > Lycaenidae > Calycopis > Calycopis cecrops. Next base: position 12,152 of record LUGF01041641.1, read on the forward strand.
TCCTGATAAGTTGAAAACAACTGTAGTCTGTAGTAAAACCACTTCACAAGAAGCATTTTATCACAAAAGCGATATTACCAATTACCGCCCTATTGCTTTAATTGCTGTTTTAGTTAAAGTTTTTGAAAAAATAATGTACAGCAGACTAATATCCTTTCTGAATAAGTTTGTGCTGTTTCTGTAAGTGTATTGTGTTCTGAACAGCAGGGTTTCTTAAAAGGTAAATCCACATCACAAGCAGCCTTCTAATCTAGTCAATTATATTGAGTCCAAAACTCAAGTAAAAGCTATATTTTTTTATATGAGCCGTGCTTTTGATTTTGTTTCATATGACGTGCTGTTGGAGAAATGTGATCACTATGGTATACGTGACTCTGCACTAGACTGGCTGAGAAGTTATCTTAGCAACAGAAGCCAATTTGTAGAGATTGCAAATTGTAATAAAAAAATGAAGAGGTGCTAATTAACTCTAATAAGCGATATAATAGAGTAGGGGTACCACCGCAAAGAATGTAGGTAAGGAAGTATTCTTGGTCCCTTACTCTTTCTTTTATATATATTAATGATCTACCTTCTTTCATTGATTATGAATGTGTCCTTTACGCTGATGACATATCAATTCTGGTACCTAACACCTCTGAATCTCATCATCATCATTGTCATCAACAGCCTAACTATAATTATAATGATTCACTGAATAAAACTGTTAGTGCTGTAATAGACTGGCTGACCCGAAACAATTTAACAGTTAACATAAATAAAACCAAATATATCCAGTTTTATACTAGAGGTGGTAAAAAGCAGAGTCTTACTGTTAATTATAATGGCCAACCTTATCTGAAGCTAGTGATATATCGTTTCTTGGAATAACATTAGATGATCGTTGCAGCTGGAAACCGCACATACATCAAATTTGCAAAAAATAAAGAGATTTGTTTACGCTCTGTGGAGACACAAAAATATCCAACGTTGAAACTGCTCTGAAAGCTTATCATGGCTTAGTAGCGTCTAATATTAGATATGGTATTGTTGAATGGGGTAATTCTGTAAATATAAATAGATCGTTTATTCCACAGAAACAATGTGTCAGAGCTATTTGTAACGTTGCTCCTTGGACATCCTGCAAACACTTGTTTCTTTTGGTTTATTGGTGGTGGCCCATGGAGGTGGGAGGATAAAGGAGGGCAGCGCATCTGTATAGCCTCTATGTGGATGTTTGTGGGCATCGGTAGTCAAAAAAACGGCTCCGGCTGCTCGTTTGCTCTCCTATATCATAAAAAAAAAAAAATGTAACTCTAGTTTGTTGTCTGTTTTGCAGTTCCAATATGTTGTATCTCCTGAGCCTTTTGACACAGTAGTCGGTGGTTAATTGACGAGCTGGTTAGTTTGGGTGATATTGGTGTTTTTCCTTATAAGCTAGGGAGTTTAATCGGATCTCATCCCTCACTGATTTCATTGATAGGTAGGTGGTGCATGATTTCAGTGTTGGTGACAAACCAGTGTACAAAAATAATCATAGACTAGACTTTGCTTCATGAAAAACAAATTGTACTAGTTCTAGATGTTTAAATATAAGAATATGTTCCGTGAATGTTACTAGTCTTAGGAGCTAAATTGAATTGATAATTAAATAGTATTATTTTAAAAACCAGTTGTAACTTGACCAACATGTTCATCAAATGATTTATAAGATTTCTCCAATATTTCCAGATATAAATGTTAATTGGCATTCTACAACCATTGTAAATTTAGTTGTCGTTAAGGGGCATCCATAAATTATGTTCGGTGTTTTTTTAAATTTTCTGCTGAGTTCCCTTCTCTCCAACAAATGATTAGATGAGATTTGACTTGACCCCCTCCCCCTTAAACATCTCACGTAATTTGCCCCCTTAGCATAAACTTTTGGGTAAAAACAGTGAGTTGTAATTACTACATACAATATTATTTCAATGGGTTTTATATATTAAAGTTAAAGTTTTTATATATTTATTTATAGTTAAAAACAAATATACGCAATCATTCAATTAGACTATGCCATCGCGCAACAATGGTGCATATAAGGATGATCTAAAATTATCCACTACATTCGCAGAAATATTAATAATATAAATATCATTTTACACTAACGACAAAATATGTAATTAGTGTACCACTAGTGTAGAGTAGTACTACTAGTGTAGGGGTACACTAATTAGCACTAAAGGTTAATCAGAGCCATCATCTCCGTTAAGTCAATTATGATATAAGGGCATTGTATGCGGACAACGAGTAATTATAACATTAATTGCGATGACTTTCTCACCTCGAAATCCAATGCATCCTCTGCAAAGTCGTATTCAATGTATTCTTTGGGTATCAGTCCTTCTTCCTCGCTTATCATTTTAAAACAGTCACTGCATTTCGTGCACATACCACAAGTTAGACGCTTTAAAGTGCTCTAGGCAGTATGAACATTTGTTGATTGATTATCATTTATCAGGTATCTAACAATGCATTTACAATGAAAACAAAGATTATGTTTTTATTTTCTACTGTACTCTTTTGTCAGCCTAGTTTGACATATTGACAGCAGTTTGACATATTCTGGCTGCGTTCCAAAAACTACTGCCAGTACTGTGCAGTACTTTTACAGTTGTCAAATTAGCACTGCGGCAGCAACTTAGAAAATAATGACGTCATAACTTGATTTCTTCTTCTTTTTTGGATTTGTATTATAGACGTATATTGTGACTTTCTGCCAGTGTCAACCTATTTAAATATTAAACTGTTTTCAGATCATGTTGATTCAGATTTATTTGTTGACAGTGTTAAAGAAGCTTGTTGATGGGACTACCTAATTAGTAATTACCAAGTAGAAAGTAGTTGATTTTGTGTGGATTAATATAAATTATAATATTATCACTACATCAACAACAGCAATATTATCGTATAATGAATAATGATTGTATAGCTCAATCTAATCAGTACGTAATAAACAAAAACAAATTCTAAAAATAATTTTGTGACCGTTTTATTAAAAAAATTACTCCATCTAATGTAACAAAAATAACAAGACATTGAACTAATGATAATTATTTATACGCACTATGTATCCGGTAAATAGAACTTCAAATCCTGTGCTACGTATTCTTGTGTAGTGTTTTTTCGCTTACGTCGGCAGTCCCTACGACTATTGATTACCTGTTTTATTTTCTATGATTATAATCATACCTACAGATAATTATCTGTAGGCTACATTATTATTATTTACATGTTTCTTACTTCAAAATTAAGGAAAATTATCTTCATTTCCTTCCTTGTGGAATATGACCGCCGCCACAACGTACGAGGCTATCAAATTTGTTCAGGTCCCCTGTTATATTATAGTGAAAATATAATAATGTAAAATATGAACAGGTGAAAATAAATTACCTAATAAAAGGTAAAATACCTATATTTGAATAGATAATAATCGACGGCAGATTTAAATAATTTAATAAAATAAATAGATGTGTAGAAAATTGCGTAGGGTCTGTCAAGTTGATCTCTCTTATGACAGGACTATACTTCAGAATTGCGCAGCCATGTTTGTACTGGGAGCACTATCGGTTAGGGGTAGAGGCACTCGCAGTAGTTTTTTTTTTTTAATTTATTTATTAATAGTTAGAAAAAAAAGTACAACCATTCATTTCAGGCTTTGGCAGTACTTTGTTTTACAGATAAATTCAAGCATATTATTTGTTATTGTCTTTGCATATTATTATTAATTTAATATATAATATTTTTACCTTCAGTAAACTTATTTTTACAAAAATGGAAAAATTGGAAATATTAAGTATTTTAGGTAGCGCGTATATTAACGTAATATATTGAACAAAGTATAATTTTATGTAACAAATCAATAATAGCTACAATAACTAAATTTATTAAGTAAGTTTTTTTTTTAGAATTAGATCTTAATTAAACTCATAGATATTTTAAATTGTATGTCCAACTTCACTTAAAGTCCAAAGCAAAATTACTTTAATGATGTTTATACATAGGAAAACCTGTTATTGGCCTTACTGTTGGTTGTATATTATTTGTTTATGTTTGTATTGTACGCTGTTGGTTTTCACAATAAAATAAAATAAAAAAATAAAACATTCATATCTACCTTTTTTTTAGATAAAGAAACTATTAGAACGCCTCTAAAGAGAAAGAAAGTATTTATTTTATTGTATTAGGAAAACAAACAGTGTTTTATATCTAACATTACAACTTTTTAAAAATAATAAAACACCAATTAGATGTTTCCACATACATGTAGTATAAACTACTATTGTCAACAATTAGTTGAACTTGTATATTACTGTACTCTATGAGTTGAACCTAGTAAGAGGAGGGAGGAAGTGCGCGAGCAACCACGAGTAACAACATCGTTAAAAATTGCAGCACCAAATAGATTAATAGATGTTGTTGCACAATTATTAGTAACTACTTTAAACAATAAAAATACTGATTGATTCAAAGCCAAAGAAAAATTTGCTTAACTTTATTTATAAGTTGATCATCAGATCTATAATTAAGACAATGGATATCTGATTAATGATTTTATTTACAAATGTTATACTGATTATATTTACATATCGAACTGATAATAATTACCAGTCAAATAACACACAACACTTTTGTAGTTTAGTACATAGGTCTTTACTACTGATTTTATAGATTCTTTTTATAAAAAATTATAAGAGTAAAAATAATTTTACTCTCATAATTTTATAAGTATTTAATGTACCTATAGCCTAAATTATTAATTTATTAAAATGCCTAGTTTTGTGATTATTTATGTACTTTTGTTGACGAAAATTAATTGATTTATAACATACTTACACTTAACCATAATTTGTGGATTAGGTAAATTATAATTTGATTGTTTGATTTTATAGACAATATTTTTATTAAAGTATAAAAAAAATGACTACCCTTTGAACTATACATAAAAGAAATTTGATATCATTTTTATTTTATAAACACATTCGTAGTCAGGTACTGTTGTTTCATTCTATTTTGTTAGAAATTTAATTTACAGAATAATATCATTCAAGACTGCAGTTTGTAATTCTTCTTGTTGCAAATCCTTAGTTGTTTGAAGACCTGATTATGAACTTTGTGAATTGTGATAGGTAATTGGTAATTCCATCTTCATCAAATTTTATATCGCAGCAATATTTAAATACTTGAATGATAGAAGTTACGAGTACTAAGAACAGTCCCAGAAAATGTGTAGGTCGAATTTACCTCATACACTATATCTATACTTATTGATGTTTATATACGTAATTTAACATTAATTCTAGTACAAAAGGTTTGGAATATTATAAAACAAATTCAATAAATGATTTATTAAAAAAATGCAATAAACCATTACTACTGTGGGGTTGTACTGCCCAAACCTGAAGAACCAGTTCGGGTTCGTGTTTAAAACTAAAATTTCTATACAAATATATTTTTGCACCTATAAGTTACTATTAATTATATTTTTAGCAGTACCCTTTTTGACATCCCAGCTACTTTCATATCATACATTACATGATTAATACTTATCTTATTATATCTTATATCTTACTAATACTTATTATATAATTATATATTCATTTATTTATTCATCTATGTATAGTTTTATTATTGTATTGCTGTGCACTGCCTCCTGATAGCTAAAGTCTTTTTCCTCTAGGTAAGGTTGCCTGGAAGAAACTACTGATTAGTAATAAGGCCGCCTTTGTTTGCGTTTATTATACTTAATTCAAAGCTACTATATGTATTCTATGTAAAATGTTTTATGTGCACAATAAAGAATATATTGATTGATTGATTGATTGATTATTTCTTATAAACTAATGCACACTACATTTCTACATTAATTAAGTATACACATACCATCAGTCCATCACACAATGCATACTTTGCATATAAGTTTATGATGTTTAGGACGAGGGTGCAGCAAAAAAATTGTGGAAACTATTTCAATACATTTGCTCCATGAGAATGTAAAATAAATATAAAATAAATATTCTAATACTTATTTACACAAAAAAAAATTTAAACGTCATAAAAATACGCCAGCCGGCGAATGAGCTTTATCCAAGTTAGGATTGTGAATAAGTTACTGAAATCTAATCTAGATCTCAGTATAACTTATAAAAGTAATACTATTGTACTTATAAATTATTCAGAGGGTAAAGAAGAGACAGCTGCCGGATCATGGTCCTCTGCAGGAACCTTAGATATTTCATAGTTCGTCTTAGGCAGGAGCCCATCATTCATGTCAACGCCGAGGCCGCTGTAGTCATTTTATATAGTAGATTCGTCGTAAGACTTCTTTCAATCAAAATCCAGTGGTTTGTCTGTCTTGTTGGCAAAGCAAATAAGGCCCCTTAGTATACTAATTTATGCAATTTCCTGAAACAAACACTTCTATAACTATGAAACGTCTAAAAATGCGTCATTTTTATCGAGTTTTAAGTGTTTACATTTTGGCACAACTATAGCGCTATACATGACACAAAAGAATAAAGATAGATTTAGCACCAGTGCTGTGCCATTCATACGGAATCGGTTAATAAACATAACTTATATTTGACTTGGTTGATTTTACAACTATAAAACTACTTAAAACAACACTGTATAATGTATATTTTGGGATTATATACGAAGTTAGTAATTTACTTTTAAACTTTTAATAGAAAATTTAGTTATCAACTATTCCTTGTAAGATATGCTATTCGTCGAATATTTTCAATCTTTCACCTGTTGTTGTGACAATTGACAAGTATAAGTGTCAGAATTTTTACTGGCAGTCAAAAACGGAACAGTTTGGCAGAATACTGTCCCTACGTCATGACTGGCAGTACGGCAGTAGAAAACGGAACGCGCCCAGTCTATATAGTTTGTGATTGACAGCTATGGCAGCTGTGAGCTGACATAGAACAATTTTTTTTAATATAAAGTATGACATAGGCACAGGTCATCGTGGGCGGCTTACATAGAGTGCGCGCCACAACTCAACTCCCCCCAGTCAAGATAGCTCATAGAGCTCTTCAAGCTCATGACCCGTGTCGGCCACTTTTTAGCTGCCGCGCGCGAGCTGCTCCCCTCCGTTAAAGGTGGGGAGCTGAGGACACCCGCTGTCGTCGGCCATGATAATAATAGTTTACCTATTAATTCGCAATAAGTCCGGTTTGCCTTCTCCCATTCGTCTGGGAAAGAAGGGGGGTCTGTCCCCCTATCGACCATAAACAGAGGCTCGA
>LUGF01041641.1:19492-30556 GCA_001625245.1 Calycopis cecrops
AAAAAAAAAAAAAAAAAAAAACAACTCAATTCTGATCATCAGATTAGATCGTCTATCAAGACTCTCTATATAGTTTGTGCAAGACGCGGCGCTCCGGTCATAAAACAAAATGTTGCTAGAAACTATGTCGGCAATACACCCCATTATTTTATGGCACAAAATTTATATGTGTTACCGTAAAATTGTAAAAACCGTTAGTTTACAAAATAATTCGGGAGATTGTAAACTGTACAAACCATTTACAATTTAACTCATTATTTTTCGTTAGTTTATAATCTTCCCTGAGCAAATCGTAAAATTGTAAATTGACATCATACATGCTAGCGACTGATGCACTAATTGGCCTAGTGGTCTAGTGGTAAGCGTGTTCAACCACAGACGTGAGGTCCTGGGTTCAAATCCCGGGTCGGACCAAAAATTGTTATTGTGATTTTTCAATTTCTAATAACAGTCCGGAGTCAGGAAGTTGGCGGTGGTACACCCCCGTGCCTCGGAGAGCACGTTAAGCCGTCGGTCCTGCGCCTGATTTCTCACCGGTCGTGTCGGATTGCCGTCCCATCGGAATATGAGAATGAGGGAATAGAGAGTGCACTTGTGCCTGCGCGCACACTTGTGCACTATAATATGTCCTGCGCATCTGGCTCGTCTCTATAGAGACAGCCGCCGTAGCCGAAATCGGCTAGGACGACATTATTTCATTATAATTGGCCTAATGGCGTGTGGCGCGCGCTGATTGGTCTAATGTAGTGCAGCACGCGCTCTCGCCGAATTTAGCTGTCATTCATTATGCATAATAAATAATAAGTGTTGTGATTGCAAAAAAAATAACCACAAGCATATGCACATGCTATGCACCTACGCATTATTTAGATAGGTTCTCTGCGGCAGTAGCCTATTTATTTATATATATTGTGTACCATTTTGGAGTGAATTTGCCGTATCGAAAAAAAAAACTAACTGAAACATGTCAAAATACTATTATTACAGCGCGTTCACGACCTCAGCGGCGCGGATTGCGGCGCGGTGAGCGGATCGTCTGTCTCTCTCTCACTCGTGCGTCGAGTATCGAGTGAAAGAGAGACAGACGATCCCATACGATCCGCTCACCGCACCGGTCTCTCTCTCACTCGCGCGTCGAGTATCGTTAAGAAGATATTTCTCAGTCGAGGTATAGATCTTGTCCAGAAAGGGCGAATTCGCCACGTATTCGTCGCCGTATTACGCGCGACCGTTGCGTCCACAAGGTGCGTACCAACGCGCGAGCATTTTTTTTTTTTTCTATCGGCTATGTTTTGCTGCGCTTGCAGCCGCTTTCTATGAGTAGGCGCGGCTAACGCGTACCACGCGGGGGCCGCGTACGTGAGGCGCGTTCGGATATACGTCTTGTAAATACCCAACTTGGTGCGTAACGGTAACCCGGATGACAACGCCGGCCGCAGCAGCGCACGGGAAGCTCTCGCCTGGTTGATCTGACGATCAACCTGCGAGCCCATACGCAGCGAAAGGTCAATGCTGCACCCGAGGTACAGCACCGGGGATTTCCAAGACAGCACCTGGCCCCTCATCGTTAACTGACCCGGCATGTTGCGCTTTCTGCTGACGAATAGAGAAGCCGTTTTCGCCACGTTGACGGACATTCTCCATTTATCAAGCCACTCCGGCAGCCTATCAAGAAGCCGTTGCATGCGCGCGACCGCGAGGTCTGGCTTGCGCGACGATGTGAAGTAGGCGCTGTCGTCGGCGAACAGCGCGGGCAGCACATCCTCCTCTCCCTCTCCCAAGCGATCACTGAGAGTGGGGATGTCGATGGTGTAAGCCGCGTACAGACATGGCGAGAGACAGCTGCCTTGCGGAACTCCCGCGCGCACATCCCTAGGGGTCGAAAGTTGTTGCTCTACTGATACGCGAAATGTCCGGCCTTGTAAAAAGGACGCTACTAACTTAACCGCCGTGGGACGCCGGCATCCATCAACTTGTACAGGAGCCCGGGGTACCACACTCTGTCGAAGGCCTTCTCCATATCGAGAAAGACTCCGATGGTATGTCTCCCCTTGTACCACTCCATGGCCAAGTGGTGGAGTACCCGCGTTAATTGGAGCGTGGTCGAGTGACCGCTCCGGAAGCCGAACTGCTCATCCCTCATGGGGATGTGCCTTTTCAACCTCCGGAGCAGAAGCCGCTCGAACAGCTTCGCGATATGGGATAGTAGCGTAATCGGCCGGTAACTTCCGGGCAAGTTCCGGGGCTTGCCCGTCTTCGGTAGCACAATAGCCCTCCCCTCTTTCCAGATATCCGGAAAGTGGCCAGTACGCAGGATTCCGTTGGCTAGCCTCGCCAGTGCAACGCCTGTACGACGGGGCATCATGATGAGGGCCATAGTGGGAACTCCGTCCATGCCTGGTGCCTTGCGCCTCGGGAGGGCAACCTTCCACAGTTCTGCGGGGGAGATGAAATCATCACCCTGAAGCTGCGGTGTCGGACTGGAGAGGAGCTCCCGCTCACGCTCCTCAACGCGCTCATGGTGTTCGGAGGCGACAGCGGCTGGTGCATGTGGAGTGAATGTTGACTAGGATCTCGGCGCGAGCCTGAGCACCGTAGTGTCTCCTGCCCGAGCCGTCCAGCAGTGGTGTTGTAAAGTGTTTGGGTCTGGTTAGCATCCTGTTTAGGGCGTGGAGCCTAGTGTTGTCTTCCCGGGCTTCGGATATTCTCCGATCCCAGCCGACACCGTGAAACTCTTACGCCAACGATAGCTCCTCAGACAGTTTATTGAGTTCCGTCTTAACCCGAGGACAGCGAGTGTTCGACCAGAGTTTCCTAAGCTGACGTTTCTTATTAAGAGACGCCAGCAGGCTTGGGGGAAGTTCGCTGCGACCGCGACGGTGCGTCCTCACTGGTACGGTGGTGGTCGCCTCCGCCTGCGCTCTCCGGATTGACTCTGTAAAACGACAAGCGGCTGCTTCCACCTCCCCAGGAGTAGTCAGCACATCGTCGACAGTGAACCCGGCCAGTTTGTCTCTAAAGACAGACCAGTCGACCCTGGCTCTGGTCCTAGCACCCTGCCTAAGGATTGCCCCCCCGGTCAAGCGTAATCAACAGTGGTAAGTGTTGTGTAGATGTGTCATAGAGCACCTCTATATCAGGGGTGGTGTGTAGCTGTTTGTGTAAGACTATGTCCAGCACATCCGGGAGCTGATTGGGGTTCGCGGGCACGTGTGTCGGGCACATAGGTCCCTGCAGGGCATAATCGTATCCCTCGGAATCAGCCATAAGCCTGGCGCCGGAGTAATTGACGGAGGCCAAACCCCAAGCGCGAGCATTTAGGGAGGAATTAAGTACGAAACATGGAGTTGAACTCTAAAGTTCGCGCGTCAACTGGACGCAACAAGGCGTTCCAAGTATCTCGACTCGCAATGAAGCGCGAGTCGAGAGTCTGGCGTAGTGCACGCGATTTACGCGCGTATTTTGAAATCGCGCGATGCTTGTGGACGCGATGTATTGATGTCTAGTATCTCAACTACGCGCGTATGAATTCGCGCGAAACGATTCGCGGCGAATTCGCCCCTTCTGGACAAGGCGTTATGAAGAATAGGGAAGTAAAATCGTATTTTTTTTTATAGCATAGGACGCAAACGAGCAGTTAGGTCACCTGATGTAAAGAGAACACCAACGCCCACAGACATCCGCAACACCAGAGGTCTAACAGATCTTCTCAATAAAAAAATTGAATATAATGTTATGTTTCGCATAACACTTGTGCCAACTGTTCCTTTTTGTGGTAATTCGGCAAATTGTTTTTACAGAAACAACAATATTTATGAAAATAAATAATCAATTCAAATAACAGTAGACAGGTTTAGACACGTTAGATTGCGGTATCGATCTGTAATGAAAGCTCGGCGAAACATTTAAATCTCGGCGAGTCTGCGTTCTTTCCTTGATCTTAATGAAAAAAATTTGCCTATAATATTTGAGGATTTCCTTCAATTTCGTCAGGAGGATGAGGATAGATCGTGACCGGGCCCTACGACCACATGGGACAAAAAAATTGTAAGCGGTAGTGCCACACTGCAGACAGCCAAATTGGGCCGGCATGACCGGGGAGGTACCTCTCGCTTACACGTGACCGGCGTAAAGTGATAGTTGTGCTGTCGCGTTTCGTGCGGTGTGTAAGTAGCCGGTGGCCCTCGGAGTGAAGATGAGGGAAAAGGAGGGCAGCGCATCCATATAGCCTCTATGCGGATGTCTATGGGCGTCGGAAGTCATGAAAATGGCTCCGACTGCTCGTTTGATCTCCCATACCATAAAAAACATTCTGAAGAATTAAGAACCTTCTCCATTTTTGAAGTCCAAAATCCACGCGGGCGAAGCCGCGGGCGGGAGCTAGCTATTAACGCAAAATTTGAACTAGACAATACACCGTTTTTAGCCTTTCAATTGTTTTTTTTATATTGAATCATAAAGTACATAGGGTAGGGTTATTTATGGAATAACACCAAGCAAATAGCCTCCACGGCATCATACGTACTCGTTCGGCGAAATTTTTCACGACCATTTTACATAAATGTGTCTGAATTTCGTTGATTATACGTGATTGATATATATGTCGATTCTCATACTTTAATGCACAGGTGGCTATGGGCTTTTTTACATAGACCTGTGATTTCAAATAACCTCATCAAAATAAATCTAATGGAGTTAAATCACTATCTAGATGGCCAATTCAGATCACCGAAACAGGAGGTTACATGACCTGGAAATTTAATTAATTTTTCTTGACTATTGTTCAATAATGAAGACATGTTGTTCTCTCACGATTTAACCCTCCATTTTTACTAACCCTACAGTGTCAGCTTTCAAATTATTATTATTTTTTTGCATGTCAACTTTACTGCACAAATGGCGACAAATTGAAATTTTGCGTTAATTTTGGTTAAAAAGATGTAATTTTTAGCACTTCTCAGGGTAAAATGAGGAAAAAATATAGTAACTTAAAACAAGTTTATTTGAAAATTACAGTCGGGAATAAATTAACACGTTGTTTATGCGTTGCTTACGATCCAGTCAGTGTACCTGGAGACACGAGCGTTGACACCGGGGTAGAATGCATCAGCACAGCCGAAGCCCCAGGAAACGATGCCGACAAGGACATGTGGACTTACTGTGTGTGCTAGAGGTCCTCCGGAGTCACCTTGGCAAGCGTCCTTGCCTCCAACATCCTGTTGACCGACGCAGATCATGTTGTCTGTGATGTCGGGCCAGTTCTGGTAGCCGGGGAGGGTCTTCAGGTAAGCGTACCGCTCTGCGCACAGCTGCTGGTTGATGATGTTGACGTCGACGTGTTGGAGGGTCTCTGAAGAGGGTCCGTTGGACTGAAAAACAAACGACAGTCAGAATATCTCATATGCTGATGACATATGTCAGGAATAAGGGTAAAAGGGAATCACTGCTGAACGAATTCCATCTGAACTTCATAGTGGAGTTCCTGGGGGTTTTTACCTCGGACTAGAGTTACAGTGAATGATTTAATATGATCGATGTGGGATAGTGGTCACGTGTCAATGAAATAAGGACGATGGGGTTGTCATGTCCTTGTTGGATGAAAAACCCTTAAACTAAAATAAAGATTAAAACATATGGCTCTAGTAGTAGATACAAATATATACTTGAAGGTTCGAAATTTCTATTCATAAGGTGAGCTTTTCTGAGACTTGAGTGTAAGAAATCAACAACAGTACATTATTTAATATAGATATTTAATTGACTAACCCGATATAAAACGGCCTTGTCCGTTTCTTACATTGTTGTTAATTACTTACATGATTGTAATCGATAGGAAAATCACAGACTATTGTATTATAAATTAAGGTAGGGCCTTGCGAAGATAAGCGAGTGCTCTTGATAGAGATTGAAATGTATTTGGGCATTCTCGTCTTGAAGTTCGAAGTGTTAAGATCTAAGTGAAATTGTGAACATATAATAAAATTATTTGTCAAGAAAGTGTCGTTTTAAATAATTCTGCTTTTAGTTCAGAATTGGGATAAATCTGACCCACACTTCTTTTTCCGCAAAGAGTGCATCCTGAAGAGTAAGAATAGTGAAAAATGTATAAAAAGTATAAAGTTTAATATCAGTGAAGTGCTTTCAGTATAGTGAAGTATATCAGTGAAGTGTTAAAAAAAAAAAAAGTGGCGATAGCCTACTTAGATACATTGTGGCAAATGAAGTTCGAAATACAAAGGGAAAGAGAAAGTCAATATAGCCGGGATAGAGACTATGTTTATTAATGTGATATGATAGCAGATCTAATGAAGGACAAAACCGGATAGCAGCAAATAATGTCGTAGTCAATTTGGAGGTAGTTGACAACACAATATTTCACTACCCACGGTTTCCCAATTACCCGCGTTAGCACTTGCAAACTAAAAATTCGATTAATTTATCAAAATGAAACTGTACAAAGGCAACCTTACCGATGTTCCCCGTAAGAACAAGGGGTATGTAGTGTAAGTAATTTTACTATAGTAAAAACATTGGTTTCTAGATTATTGCTAGGTAGCAGTGTTGTTGCAGTTAGCTACTTGATACGATGTTGAAAATAACTGTTAGTTTAGCAAGTACCAATATTGCAAATGTTTTTGATACCTCTAGTATGGATTCATAATTAATAATCTTTTATATGAGACGGACGGTTTTTTATTATTGTACGTTCATAAAAGGCCAGATTTGGATTTCATATTTCTTAAGAGTAACTGATAAATTATTTTGTAAGGCTAAAGAAATAAAATTATTTAGTGAAGGATATTATTTAAAAAGCGACTAGTTGACACTACTCAGATATAGAGCTGTACAAATTAGTTAGTTTTATAATAGTGGTATTTAAGAAACTAACAATGATATCTGTATTGTCTAGTATTACTAGAGATCGACTGTGTTTAGACTTTATAGACAGATATGGCTATTACAAGCTCCGTAAGGCCAGAAAATGGAGTACAACCTTTTGGCTAGTTATGAAGTGCACCATATTTTTAGTGCTTAGTGTTTACTGCTTAGTGCTTACAACCTTAGACCTGTAATGAGGACAAATGAACCTTAATTGCAACATATCTAATGCATTTTTCTATTTTTTCATGTATCGATGGCGAGTGATAAGATAAGAGTAGCGCGCCCTACCAGCATCGGCTGCAATTCGATGATGGAAGTAAAATCAAAGGAAATGTAGGGGCTGCACTAAGCTGGTGGAAACACGGTGCCGAAATAAAATTTCAAAGATACCGCTTAGAAAATTATTGCTTGGTTTTCCAAGCAGAGCTAACAGCAATATGGAGAGCGACCTGCCTAATCGAAATACCCAGACAACCAAAAGGACAACCTATAATTATATCAGACTCACGATCAGCCCTGCAGTGTATAGAAGATCCCTTAAATATGCATCCGATAGCAATTGATGTGAGGAGGAAAATGAATGAACTGTAGGAAAAAGGGATAAGACCCACATTTTACTGGATAAAAGCACACTTAGGATTTGCAGGAAATGAGAGAGTAGATGAATTGGCAAAATCAGCAGCAAGGGAACTCGAAACCAAACCAGTATATGACGCAATACCCATATCGAGAGTAAAATATATATTGCGACAGAATACACTTGATGAACTACAGGACACATATGAAAAGGAAACCGAAGGGAAAGTGATAAACGAATATTTTAAGGACATAAGGAAGGTACTTAAATTCTGAAAAAGCTGGAAATAGACAATACATTGGCACAACTACTAACAGGGCACGGAGGATTTGACGAATATTTACACAGATTCATATTAAAAGAGAAAGAGACGTGTGATTGTGATGATGAAAGCCTACAAACGATGCTACATTGTATATTTAATGTTCAAAATATTCATCAAAAAGAGTTGACTTAGAAATAGAATGGAAATGAAAGTAGATAATCTAAATGAAATTATGGAAGACGACACTAGAAGAGATAAATTTATAAAGTTCGCGAAACACATAATGAGAGAAGTAAATAAAGAAAACAAAAGCGTTTAAACAAAACATCGATATTATATTGAAGTATCTTATATACATGAATATAAGAAAAGAATGAAAAAAAAAATGAATGGAAGAATGTTGCATAATAAACAGCAACAGTTGGAACAGATGTAAATTAAAAAAAATAATAGCAGTGATAGTGACGATTCGCATTATTTGCGTGATGGAACATCAAACAAAAGAAGTCACTGCCGTAAGACACGTGATAAAAGAAAACGTAGCAGAAAAGATACGATGTGACTTGATTAAATAGAGATTTGGTATTGGAAAGCAATCAGTCACACGTCAGATGGTTGCAGATCACACTTGCTAAATATTCTAGTTGATTATGAGTGAACAGTGCAGTGATAATAATAGCACAGATGTTCGTAGATCATACATCAACAATATAATGTGATTTGAGAGGATAGATATTTAGCAATTGTGAGCAATCAGTCAATGACAGATGATTGCAGATCACTTTTACCAAGGTTAGCATGAGATTTGATAATAGTGAGCAGTCAGTCAATGACAGATGATTGCAGATCACTCTTACCAAGGTTAGCATGAGATTTGATAATTGTGAGTAATCAGTCAATGACAGATGATTACAGATCACTCTTACCAAGGTTAGCATGAGATTTGATAATTGTGAGCAATCAGTCAATGACAGATGATTGCAGATCACTCTTACGAAGGTTAGCATGAGATTTGATAACGGTGAGCAGTCAGTCATAAGACAGATGGTTGCAGATCACACTTGCTAAATATTCTAGTTGATTATGAGCAAACAGTGCAGATAGTGAAAATTTAATAGCACAGATGTGCGTAGATCATACATCAACAATATAATGTGATTTAAGAGGATAGAGATTTAGCAATTGTGAGCAATCAGTTAATGACAGATGATTGCAGATCACTCTTACGAAGGTTAGCATGAGATTTGATAACGGTGAGCAGTCAGTCAATGACAGATGATTGCAGATCACTCTTACGAAGGTTAGCATGAGATTTGATAACGGTGAGCAGTCAGTCATAAGACAGATGGTTGCAGATCACACTTGCTAAATATTCTAGTTGATTATGAGCAAACAGTGCAGATAGTGAAAATTTAATAGCACAGATGTGCGTAGATCATACATCAACAATATAATGTGATTTAAGAGGATAGAGATTTAGCAATTGTGAGCAATCAGTTAATGACAGATGATTGCAGATCACTCTTATCAGGGTTAGCATGAGTTATGAGCGAACAGTGCAGATAGTGAAAAATAATAGCACAGATGTTCGTAGATCATACATCAACAATATGATGTGATTTGAGAGGATAGAGATTTGGTAATGGTGAGCAATCAGTCATGAGACAGACAGACAGATGGTTGCAGATCACTCTGGTGAGCAATCAGTCAATGACAGATGGTTGCAGATCACTCTGGTGAGCAATCAGTCAGTTGTAAGAAATGAGTGTTTATGATAAAAATTTGATGTAATATGATTATGAGACGTGCGTCTCACGCATAAAATAACACATAAATGTAAAGAAAAAGAAAATGACATCAAATAGGAATATGAATTAATTGAAAGGTACAAAAAGAAAGGTAAAATAGATCAAGAATATAATGTTATCAAAAAAAATTAAACGAACACCACAAATCAAAAGGTACTGCGATATTGGATGACAACGGAAAAATTTTGTTGGTTGATAAAGAAATAGCACAAAGATGGAAAAACTAAATAGAGAGACTCTACGAAGGAGAAGGTCTAGAAGAAGAAGATCTCGAAAAGGAAGATGAAATAGAAAGAGATAGTCCAGGCCTACCCATTTTGCGAGGAGAGTTTGATATGGTATTACAAAGTATACAAAATGGAAAAGTACAGGACACGATGGAAAAATTCCAACAGATTTTCAAACAACAAAACTGTTCCTATACCTTAAAAATTAAATACAATGAAATGTGAAGAACACAAAAGTCAGCCTGCCAAGTCATGCTTTAAAAATTTTGATTAAGATCATGCAAAACCGTATACACCCAATAGCAGAAAGATACATTAGTACAGACCAATATGAATTTAGGAAAAGAAAAGGAACAAGAGAAGCCATCCTTGCACTTAGGCTTACTAGCAACAGAAGAATAGACCTCGGACTAGTGTCGTATGTCGTAGTGACCCATGTCGCATTTATTGATTTAGAAAAAGCCTTTGACAAAGTAAATTGGAAGAAAATGATGCAGACTTTGAAAAGTGTAGGATTAGATTACAGAGACAGGAGAATAATATTCGAATTGTACAAAAAAAAAAGGAGAACGGTTATTAAATTTGGAAAAGAAAAAGAAGAAATAGAACTTAAGCAGGGAGTAAGACAAGGGTGTCTACTTTCTCCTACAATATTTAACATCTTTGTTGAAGATGCTCTAAGTACCATAGCTGAAGCTGAACATGGAGGCATCAAAATAAATGCTGAAAGGATTTACAGCATCTGTTTTGCAGATGATATCGCAGCCCTCGCAGAAACCAAAGAGGTTTATGGATGGAGCATAGTCCTATACGGAAGCGAGGCATGGACGTTACTGAAACGAGACGCCGAAAGACTGGAAGCTTTTGAAATGTGGTGCTGGAGGCGGATAGAGAGAGTTAGCTAAAAAAAAAAAAAAAAAAAAAAAGGAATGATGAGATTTTAGAACTCGTAGGAGAGAAAAGAACTCTGCTGAAAGCACTGGAAGTGAGAAGAGGAAAGATGTTTGGCCACCTATTGCGGCACGACAATCTCATTAAAACTATTGTGGAAGGACAAATAAAAGCGAGGAGAGGAAGGGTGAGGCCAAGAAGGGCATATGTAGACCAACTAAAGGAGAAGGTTAACGTTGTGACGAACGAGATTAGCAGAGGACAGGGACATTTGGAAGGGACTCGCCGACAAGAGCTGAGCTCTTAAGAAATTGATGATGATGATGATGATGATGATGATGATGATGATGATGATGGAGATGATGATGGAGATGATAGAGATGATGATGATGATGGAGATGATGATGATGATGG
>LUGF01041660.1:0-10404 GCA_001625245.1 Calycopis cecrops
GCTGAAAGTGCGAGATGCGGTTTTCTTACTTTGTAAACGATATTTCTTATTGGAGACGGATATTTTCAAACATTGTTAACTCGCAGCTTTCAATTGGATAATCATTTCTAATGAAACATTTATTGCACGCCAATCCGATGGAGGACTTTTCTTCTTTTTTTTCTATTCTTTTTCCTGTCTTTTGATTACGTCGACGTGATGAGCACGTGACATGACTGAAAAATGGCCCATGACGTGCACTTCATTCCTGACAAACGTAACCCTTGCCGTCACTACAAATGCCTTGTGGACAGTAACGTGTCCGAAGTGACTGAGGCAGAGTTATGGATAGTGGTTATGTGGGACAACGTTAAAAACCCATCTCTGAGACCCGATAGCATACCAGACCGGGGGTCTGCTCTCCAAGAGTCCCTTGGACGTCGATTGATTAGGCCTAGTGGAGCTTGCCTGGACAGGGGTCAGTTTCCGAAATTGTGGAAGAAGGAGAAACAGACTTCTAGGATAGCCAAGAGGGGCGTCCCGCGGGCTCACTATCCACCTACTGACCGATTGTGCTCGACGAGGTGAGTAAACTCTTCGAATTAGTAAGGTTTTATTTAATTCTAGTCTGATATAAGGGTATTGTGGAGATGGTTATATCATATAACCATCTCCACAATACCCTTACTGAGTTGGTACCTAACGGGCCTTCCACGTGTTAATAATGATGTCACTTTAAAAGCCCCCGATTCTCCTTTGTTGGTCTGTTGTCATTTACGAACCCGGAAACCGAAAAAGGCATGTGTCATTTTGTCTAGGTTCTTACTTAGTAATTATTATCAAGTGTGTGCTAACCACTAGCCACTTATTTCACGGGCTCCAAAATTTTACGTTTCAGAAATAAAATGAAGTATTTTCTAATGAAAATATGTACCTGTCAGCAAACCACAAGTTTCGGAATAAAGGCAGTATTTTAGAAGTAGTATTGATTGACCGGTAATGTATGTCGATCTCAGTAACGTTTTTACAGCATATTTAGTAAGAGGTAGTGCCACATTGCATGCTTGCATACAGCCGAATTGGGACGCCACGACCGGGGAGGTACTTCTCGCTTACACGAAATCTGCGTAGTGATAGCTGTGCTGTCGTTTCGTGCGGTGTGTAATAAGTCGGTGGCCTATTGGGGGAGGAGGAGGAAATAGGGCGGCAACGTATCTATATAGCCTCTATGCCGATGTCTATGGGCGTCCGTAGATATGAAAATGGTTGCTATTGCTTGTTATGTTACACCCCCTTATATTACAAAAAATAATTTGATATTCGGTAGTAGGTATGTTAGTTATACTCATTCGCTAGGATTTTGATCGAGACTGATCATTAGATTAACTGAGGACATTTGATTAAGCGTTAGAAAAGAAAAGAATAGCGCCGTGGTACTATATTTGAGGACTGACAACACCATAACAATCTGCCAAGCCATAGAAGGCTTATGGTAGGCAGACAATGTGTTGACAATGAGAGGGGTACTTAAGCAATTTGTAGTGGGAGGCATGTCAGGAAAAAGAACGTAGACAAAGTGACCTGTGCATTTTCCGGGTTGCGCTATTTGTTTAGTGTTTGTTGGGATAGTTCCTAGTTGGGTCTATATGCAACACATGAACTCCTGTTAAACAAGTAACTTATATTATTTTAGTTATTATTTTAATTAAAGTTTAGGTACTATGAAGGCTTGATTGTATTCTATTTAATATGATCTATATGATCGTTACATATTTACGTAAATCTCTGAAATGGATAACATAAATATTTTATTTTTAAAATTTTGTTAGGGCGGTCAGGCACGAATTTGCCTACGTCATTATAATATTATACAGACTATTCTAAGATAACTTACTTACTATACTACTTATAGTATAATTACTGCGTATTGTATGACTCATTTATTCCTACTAATATTAAGTCTGAATGTAAGTTTGTTTGTTACGCTTTCACGCGAAAACTACTCAAACGTTTAAAATTAAAATTTGTGCGTACATCTTAGAGGTATTAGAAAGAACATAGAATATTTTTTATTAAAAAAATACGAATACTAGCGAAGCACCAGGTAAACGCTAGTACATATATAAAACAAGGAATTATTACTAGTAAATAGCCATTTTACCTGGTCTCTAGTTGCCCCAACGAATGCACCAGCATGTTTATGTAGGTGTTTGATATTACGAGGTACTCTCAAACTAACCAGTAGCCGGTGGAAACTTAAATATTCCTCGCCATCCAGACGTCCATACAATAGACGTAAAAAACGAAGAACAAAAAGTTGCACCGACAATAGCGATCACCGCACTTCTATCCGTCCATTATAAACAGCCAATGTCATATTTTCCGTATACCTGATGGTAATATTCGTGAAACAAAATATAAGAATATTCATTATTTAATGATATTCTTATATATGAAGCGATACTGTACTACGATTTGTGAAGCGGGACATTTCTAATAGGTCTAATAGGACTTACAATATTTAATCATTGCTAGTTGTAAAATTGTACCTGGACATGCCTACCGAACACACTGATATCATGAAGATTATAAGCTCAAACATAGGTATACGTATTGTTCTCTATTGATTCTCAAGACAAATCTTTTATTAAATACATTTAATGATTTTAATCATTATTTTCTTTTCTATAACTTCTGATAATGTACTTCGGTTGATATATTATGTATAATCGGTAAGTTGCATAAACACCTTTTTATTATACTTTATTTTTTATTTAAAGTGCACATTCATTCGGGATTTTAATTTCCGGAATAGTAACATTCATTTGTATCGTGCTATCACATAATACAGAAACTGTTAATACGGCAAGCGCAGTTCGCCGTTATGTAACCAGTTTTTGCGCTTACCTTTTTCTGTCTGCGATAAATTTAATAGCTTTTATGTAAAATTAACTTTGGAATTAAATATGCTTAAGTCTTACTTTACGCAAGCAATCGGAGCTTTTCGATAAGTACCAACGCCTATGGGAATAATATGTAACCTTATTGATATAACCCTTACTTTGCAGTCGGGTAAAAACAGATCAAATGTTAAGAAAACAAACAAAATAACGAATCAATATATATTTTATTTATCATCGTATAGTAAAAATGAACCCCGAATTCTGTTGTTGTTGTGTGAACTGTTTAAAATACATAAATATAACATGAGAAATATTTGATTTTTTGTATATGTCATGATGAATTAAAAAACAAATAAAATTGTTACACTTATATAAATCCAAGAAAATAGAATATATTTTAATGTTGAATTATGTTCCTAAATATGCAAATCTGCAATAAATAAATTATTAAAATATATGTAAAAATTTAGTTTATAAAACAATATTATTAAAAGAAAAGATATTATATAGGCGGAACCAGAGTACCTAGTTTTAATCTGTGCCCGAAGGGCAGAAGCCAATGTTAAATTACAATCTATGGCGGCAGAATCAGTAAAAAATATAATTTCAATCTTGAAAGAAAAAAGAATAGCGCAAAAACTCTTGAAGGGAAAACATTTTCAATTAACTTTTCATATTGATTCGCATCAAAACAAAAGAGTAAAGTTTTGTACACGTTGAGCGAAGCTGCGCAAGTGCTGCGGGTGAGTGTTTCACGTGGCCTCCTCACGTTTTTTATCAAGCCTAAAAGTACGTTTATGTAACGCACTTAAATATTGTGATAAATTAAGATGGGAGTGCATTTTACATACAGTAAAAGATGGGGCAAATCAAGCCGTCAGAACCAGAGTTACGAAGTTAGGACTCTAGAGTTAGCGCGTGTTAAACTTAAATCTTAGCTCCACTTGAGGTCTAATAACTTTTGGACAGTTTGATACGAGTTCTTGTCTTAACAATATTTTACACAAAAATGTTTTGTGGGATATACAAAAGTAAAGCTATTTTCCGTGGGTAACTAAGTCTGCTTGGTAAATAAAATAATTACAAAATCGCCAGCTACTGCGCTATACATTGTAATGTGAAACTAGCAGTTGTCCGTAGGGAACTACCAGCTATAGTTACACATCATAATATGACTACAGAACTTCTATCAGTTATAAGTACAGTTTTTTTATAGCATTGGAGGCCAAAGGAGCTGTCGGAGCTATTTTCATGATTATTGACGCCCATAGAGGTTATACAGATGCGTTGCCTTACTTCGTCCCCCTTCCGTACGGGCCACCAGTTACTTACAGACCGCACTAAATGCGATAACACAGCTGTCGCTTTACGCCGGTATACGTTAGAGTTACCGGCCCAATTAGGCGGCAAATACAATGCAACGGTCCGTAGTGAACTACCAGAAATTGTTACTTACAAGATGACTACCAGACTCCTATCAGCTATGTCACCCAGTGTGTAGAGGCAGCGATAATGTATCGATATTATACAAACAATTTACTCAGCAGTACAATTTGATGGCTCGCGCCCACTCAAACACGCTCTCGACTCGCTGACTACGCAGAAGACATTATACCCGGCACCATTTACATAAGTACCTTGTTCAACCACATAATACCTCACGCTATGATGCTGCAAGTACAGTTTTACAGTCAACAGAAGTAATATTGCCATGATAATATACAGTAATACTCCGAAGTTACGCGATAGGTGTAATAGTAGTAAGTAATTAAGTAGTAGCTGTAACCGCGTAAGTCGAATTCGCGTATGTCAGGGTAGGTATGTATATACAAAATAATAGTAACTGTTCAATTGGGATTGAGTGGTTTTATGATAAACTTTGATTATAGAAGACATTAATAGTTATTAAGACGAACTAAAATGTAGTTTGACTAGTTAATGAAGCGTAAGTGGAACTTACACTACGTAAGTCAGGATGACTGTTTGTTGTTTGTTTTAGGGGGATCACATCAATATTCAAGATGTATTGGCATAATAATTACTGAGACTGAACCCGATGTCATCAAAATTGATATTTTTATGGTACCCAGAGACTTTTATGGCGATTTATTAAGTTTCAATGTTTACAATGTAACACAAAGTCACTTTTAACGGATTTAATCGAGGTTGATTTAAGTATTTAACAATAGAGAAACTAAACGTTTATAATGATATTCGGATACGAATATGATTAGTGATAGTAAATATTTAAAGAATAGGTAGGTAACTATTGTAACTTAGACACGACTTAGGGTTCTCTAAGAACAAAAGCATATTTCTATTTTTGCTAAACGCGCCTGCAAGACGCCTAGTTTTGCCGATGTCTATGGGAGGCGGTAGTCATTTATCCCTGCCCATTTTTACCTCTATCTCAAATAAATAACTAGGCTAAACAGAGGAAAGGCCAACATGGTTGACAATCCGACATTTCAATTTCAAATCACGCGCACAATAAAAGGTATAGACTGTAAAGTGAATAAAGATAAGAAAGCTCGTTTTCCGCAAGAGCAAGTAATAATATCAGGTCAGAGTATCGAATAATCCTTTGCGATAAAGAGTTTGAGGGAGGTTGGGATGGCGAATGCCCCAATACAGTTTCCTCAATATTTTGTCAACGAATAAAGGCGCTTTGACTCGACGTGAGGTGGGCTTGCGTGCAAGAATTTGGTACGGTATTGGTTAACAAGTATTTCGTATATTTGAGCAGAAAATCTGGCACAAAAATATGTCTACACGATGAACTAGATTCTAGAAATACCTATTTATAAGTTATGTGGAATTCTATTATCCATCAGCCTATTATTATATTAACTAATTCCTTGCAGCTTCGAACAATAACGATTTAGGCCATATCTTTAGTCTAGGTTTACGTTTAAGTTAGGGCAAATTAAACATGCTAAACCCTTACCCCCTTATTAATAAACATAGAATAACTCCATCCAAGGAATAACCTGGTAATAAACTGACATCTGTCAAATTCCATAATAAAAAACACATAGAAAGTATGGAATTTGACAGATATCAGTTTATTACTAGGTTATTCCGTGGATATAGTTATTCCATGTTTATTAAAAAGGGGGTTACAGTTTACGTGATAGTGTAATTAATACTAATGAACTTTATAGTGTTTAACAAACTTTTTGTTTGAGTTCCTTTTTATCATTTATGGTACCTATTTGGCAAAAAAATAAGCAGATGCGTTCTCCATTTCCCGCTGCCCTCCTACTGGCCACCGAAGACTCACAAGCCTCAACACTGTATGATGAGGGGAGAGAACTACCTTTTTTTTGGCAACACAGGGGAATGTCTTTACGCACGCTACCCAGGAGCCCGGGTGGCTCAATCGGGTCGGGTCGACAACTGGGTTGCCCCTACCGACTGAAACCCTGCGGGCGCCTTCAGCCGCTACAATTGGAGGGTCCCGGATCTATAAGCAACAGGATCCCTCCAGCGACAGGCTGGCCTCGGTGAAAAGGCCATACTCCTCTTCCTTAGGGACTGTCCGGCTGCCTTTGAACATTCCCTACTCTACGTCAGAACCTTGCAATGAGGTCAGGCTTCCATCCTGACCCCTGGTTCCAATGCTCCAACGGAGCACACCACGCCGGTCGCCATCGGCTGATTGAGAGGGACTACTACTTAAGTACTAAAATGAATATGTCAAACAGTAACACGAGCAGAACGTACACGGTAAACCAATTTGTGGCAAGTTGCAGTTCTGATATTCAGACACTAACAGGGTTCTATAGTTAACTGTTTAACATTTGTATCTCGCGTACGTCAATTTACAACTTAAACAGCGTAATTGTCAGTCCAAATATACGCCACAATAGTATAAGCTAGTGTAGTGTATATTTCGGCTCACCCAGAGCCGGTTGGACGGTGCCTAAAAGCATTTGCCCTCCGTCAAAAAAAAAAAGTGTAGTGTATATTTGAGAAGAGCTTGCGTTAGCTAGGCTCTATTTAGGTACCCCGAAGATGCTGCCACCTTCGTGGTGGGGCGGCCAGCTTGTCGCTGGAGGGATCCTGTTGCCTGCGGATCCAATTATAGCGGCTGAAGTCCGGAGTTTTAGTCCGTATTGCACTAAATGTCGAGTCCGACTTGGGCCTAGGGGCCACCTTGGTATCATACGTAAATATTTTCCCCTGCGTTAACAAAAAAAGGGTCCATTTAAGAGGTGTCTTTGCCGCATGACGACTGAATCGGGCCGGTACGTCCGAGGAAATACATATCACTCGCCTGACACGATATTTGATCTCTGCGCCTTATGATGACGAAAAGTAGTAATACTACACTGCAGCGGTCTTGGCCCGCACGGCTGGGTGGAGGCCACTCACCGACAGTATACCGCTGCAGCGTCACATTTCGTGCAATTTCCGGTGGCCCGTAGGAGGAAAGAGGAGAGCAACACTTCTGTATAATTTTGCGAATGTCTATAAGCGGCTGTACTCATTAATCGGCTATAACTGCTCGTTTACTTCCTATCGATGTGCATACCGAGAGGTGTACTCAATTCTTTATTTTTGTTCTATCAAATGTTGGATAGATAGGTATCGTCATCAGGTGTTCACACTTTTTTTTTATGATATAGGAGGGCAAACGAGCAGCCGGAGCCATTTTCATTACTACCGACGCCCACAAACATCCGCGTAGAGGCTATGCAGATGCGCTGCCCTCCTTTCTCCTCCCACCTCCATGGGCCACCGGCTACTTACACACCGCAAGAAACGCGACAGCACAGCTGTCACTTTACGCCAGCCTCGTGTAAGTGAGAGGTACCTGCCCGGTCGTGCCGGCCCAATTCGACTGCATGCAAGCATGCAGTGTGGCACTACCTCTTACCGAAACTGCTCGTTATTGGTAACCAAACGTATTTAACGTCGATATTGCTCGCTCTCGATGTATCCGTATTTAGTGTTCCGATTTCCGCTTAACTGGATGAGCCTCAATTGGCCGGATCGGGAGATCGAATGTGGTTCAAACACGGGTATGGCAACGAAAGGTCATGCCGACAATCAAGAGGGCTTTAAGGTCACCACATTTACCTTTCAACCACTTATGTTGATATAGGAATAGCCCTATCTACAACATTGTTTTTTTTTATTTTATTTCCATTTTGTATAGTATTTAACAATTTTTTATTATAAGTGGAGTTTAACGAGCAGTCGAAACCTTTTGATGACTACCGACACCCAAGAACATGCACAAAGACTTAGAAGTTACGTAGACTGCCACCGGAAACTCACACATAGAACGAAACGCATCAGTCTAGCTGGGGTGTGAGCGCGAGTTAGGGAGAGTCCCCAGGCGAGCCGGTCCAATTCGGCCACAATGCAACACAAGAATACCACTTCCTAGATTTTATTTATACTTCCTATATATGTTACATAATTTGTTCTATATTGTAAAAACAATGCAGGTACGTAATCTTAGCAGCTTTCTAGACTTCCCAAAATGATTTTTTATCTAATCTAATATATAAAATTCTCGTGTCACAGTTTTCGTTGCCATACTCCTCCGAAACGGCTTGACCGATTCTCATGACATTTTGTGAGCATATTGAGTAGGTCTGAGAATCGGCCAACATCTATTTTTCACCCCGATATTCCCACGGGATCGAAAGTTACGCGGGTGAAACCGCGGGGCGCAGCTAGTTATCAATAAAATACAATGTACATATACGTATTGTTAATGACTTTCATACTCGCTCGGCATACGTAGTATAAAGTATTATCATTCCGTATTTCAAGTGTACTTGGCTATTTTTACTGCAAGTATACTCAGTCAATTGTACTTAATGTTAACAGGGAATTAACTTTGGAATTTCTAGGTACAGTAAGTTAAGGAAATCCTTGTTGAATTGTTTTAAACGATTTTACGATGTTATAACACCATTGTTACAATGAGTTATTATTTGTTTAAGAATTCTCATCGTCGCGTTGGTGGGACTTTATATGGTATGCAGATTTACATTCTCTCACTACTCTGTTTACTTTGTCTCCGATTCTATCAGTTAGATTTAGCTACTACGCTGCAGTACAAGTAAAAAGTTCTTACTATCATTCAATCGTGACATTTTTTGTATTGTTTTCTTTACAACTACTACTTTTGGTACACAAAAAAAAACATTTCTTTAACTAATCGGCTAAAGTCTTAGAATTTTTTCACTAAATATTTATTCGTAGTACCGAAAGTACAACATATTATAGGATATAAGTATTAATGTTATAAATAATCATTAAATCCAAATAAAGTAATAAAAATATAATTATTAAATAAAATAAGGCTTTAAGCCTGGAGAGTTGTTACACAGCGCAGATCGTTATATTAACAGGTAAGTGGAACTGCGTACTGAATTTTATAATGAATGTATCTTTGATATCAGACAAACGCGGATTGAGGGCATGCAACAAGTTTTTACATTTAATTATTCATATAGATTTATTGAATACAAAAATAATTAAGTTATAAATAATGAATAGTCTATTAGCAAAAGCTACCGTACAATATACCGACGGTTCCTTATTTATAAAACACAGTAACACGAAAATGGTTTCAATAGGTGATACAGAGAAACTACTTTCATCATCATTAGTATTCTTCGCTAAGTCACAACTAAGCATAGGTAATGTTCGTTGAATTCCCTGATCACTGATCAGAAAAACTGATAACGTATTCACAATAATCAGGATCGTAAAATATAGATAAATCAAAATTTAAAGTTGTCATTATATTAAAATGAATGACAATCATACAATTTCGAATGTTGTTGGGTGTTAATATATTATAACCTAAAATCTTAAAATAACACCTCACACATTTCCGCGTACAACTGTACGCGCATAGCTCTCGAGACATTGTCAAGAACGCGGCAAGCCGAGCGGAAATAAAGAAAATATGCGGTTGATAAACTAAAATCGCGGTTTATGCGGCGAATGTTCTGTTGACATTAAATATGCATGCGTCGGGCTGCGGTCGCGTCCAAATGGGGTGGAAACAAAACCGTGTTAGCCTGCAATGTGTCACTGGAAAACAACTTTTATTCGCATTGATAGCTGCAAATCAGTGGCGACTTTTGCCGAAACATTTCAGCTCTTGTTTATGATAAATTGTTTTGAGCGCATAATGGATAACTTTTGTGGAGTGTGGTTTTGTTTGTGAATGCGTTTACAAACATTTAATAATATCGTTCATCGCATGGCTATATTTAATGAATATTTGCATTCCTATATAATTATTGCAATAACGATACCAGTACAATATCGTTGGAGAACACTTTAGTTTGTAATATTTTCCAAAGACAAATGCAACTAAATGCCTTATAGTATCTTAATACTTTCAACGAATACGTATTGGAAAACGGAAATATGGAAGTTTAAATGTACGTTGGTTATTGTTTCACGCAATATCTACACGCATTTGTATAAAATTTGGCAAATAGGTATAAACATACATATAATACAAAAAATTACATAATATATT
>LUGF01041660.1:15442-27386 GCA_001625245.1 Calycopis cecrops
ATTCTAGCATCTAGTTTAGTAAATTAGAGTGAGACAGGCATATGTAATGGTTGTTCATACCTGGATCATTGTAGCATCTAGTTTACTATATTACTGTGAAACAGGTATATAAAATGGTTGTTCATACCTGGATCATTGTAGCATCTAGTTTACTATATTAGTGTGAAACAGGTATATAAAATGGTTGTTCATACATGGATCATTGTAGCATCTAGTTTACTATATTAGTGTGAAACAGGTATATAAAATGGTTGTTCATACCTGGATCATTCTAGCATCTAGTTTACTTAGTTAGTGTGAAACAGGTATACAAAATGGTTGTTCATACCTGGATCATTCTAGCATCTAGTTTAGTAATTTAGAGTGAGACAGGCATATGTAATGGTTGTTCATACCTGGATCATTCTAGCATCTAGTTTAGTAATTTAGAGTGAGACAGGCATATGTAATGGTTGTTCATACCTGGATCATGGTGGGCAGCCGGAGAGGGCGCAGAAAAGGCGCTGGAACAGCCGGCACCGCGGCGGGTGAGCCCACCCAGTTCCGGAACTATGGATAATTCACACGTTTATTTGTGGACACATTATTAAATACTAGGGATGCATCGATGCCGATATATTGGCAAAATATCGAGTATTCATTTGTAGGGTTTTCCGATACATCGATACATTTCGTGACGACCGGCTGGCGCAGTGGTACAGGGCTCGGATAAGCGGAGCATGTTGCGCCAGGGGTCGCGGGTTCGAATCCCGCCTAGGTCATGGATGTTTATCTATGTATTATATGTATTTCTATAATAAAAATCTTAAATATATAAAATTTCTTAAATTTATAAAAACATATTAAATATATTCCGTTGTCTAGTACCCGTAACACAAGTCCTTACGGTACTTAGCACGGGGCTAGGCTAACGTGGTGTGCAAAGTCCACAGATATTTATTTTATTTTATTTATTTATTTGTAATTGGACGCTAGATAATATAGCCCAACTGCATTTCAATATTAATACACGGAATCAATTTTCATCGAACAATCACAGTTAAGTGTATAGAGTATAGATAGATATATTTAGATGATTTTTTTTTCTAAATTCTATTCGCAAAAGATTTGATAATTGCAAGTCGGTCAATTATTAACTAGGGCCAAGCCTAAATAAAGTGTGGACGGACATATAACATTTTGATTCACCACCCAATAAAACAATCACGTTTGTACATTGGTAAACATTCCGTTTTAAATGTTTAGCTGTATGCAATTCTACTTATCACTATAGCAAATTTCTTTCTCATGACATTTATAAAATTTATGGACCATTCTCATGAATATTTTTTTTGTTAGGTGAAGAATTTTAATAGGATGATAAAACAGGAATAAACCAGGATAAAGCGAATAGCTTTTTATTAACTCGCTTTATATTCTCCAAGCTAGGTAAGCGAGAAGTTCAAGCCCGTGATTCATTTATACTGCACTACTAAATTCATAACACTAGAAATAGAATAAATACAATTATTTTCCTGGCGCGTCCGGGTGTATTGTACTCTGTAACTTTAGTACTATAATAAATAATAGTTTAATAAATAATAATATTAAGAGGTTGTGCCGCACTGCATGCTTGCATGCAGCCGAATTTGGCCGGCACGACCGGGGAGGTACCTCTCGCTTACACGAGACCGGCGTGAAGTGGCAGCTGTGCTGTCGCGTTTCGTGCGGTGTGTAAGTAGCCGGTGGCCCATGGAAGTGGGAGGAGAAAGGAGGGCAGCGCATCTATGTAGTTTCTATACGGATTTCTAAAGGCGTCGGTAGTCATGAATATGGCTCCGACTGCTCGTTTGCCCCCCTATAGGGGACGGGGGGGCAAACGACCCCCTATTGGGTATGACCCCCTTTTTATGGTATACCATAAAAATAAAAAATAAGCAATTTTCACTATAAAAGCTTAACGGTTTTTCTGAACTATAAAGGCGTAATAATAGTTGGGACTGGTACTTTTTAATAGGTTTAGCCCACCACCATATTTTCCTTAACCTGCCACTTGTATCTCCAGGTCCGACTGGAGCCACCATCAGTGATTTGTCAATAAAATTGTGTCAGGAAGCCCGACGGAAATGCTAAAACTGTCTAGGACCCGAAGGAATATACTTAGTCAAAAGAAGACAATAGGAAGTGATTCCAGTTTCCTTTTCCAATAACAGCGGAAGCGGAGCAAGATTGCAATAACTTATTCAGTTAGTAGAAGAGCTGGCTGATACATTTCACTATCGTAATAATAGTTAATAATAGGCATCATTAGAATCCATGCATAATTGCATAGCCTTCAGCGGCTGAAACAAACTCAAATAAAAGTAAAATTCATAAATTATAATTTTCATTTCGTTGACTAAAAGAGAACATTTAAATAGTTAAGAAGACCAATGTGGACCTAAAAACTTCAACTCTTTTATGAATGTAAATAAATACATAACACACATTATAAAATCAAAACAATTGCAAATAAGAAAG
This sequence comes from Calycopis cecrops, assembly GCA_001625245.1. NCBI lineage: Eukaryota > Metazoa > Arthropoda > Insecta > Lepidoptera > Lycaenidae > Calycopis > Calycopis cecrops. Next base: position 17,942 of record LUGF01041660.1, read on the forward strand.
CCAAACAAACATTTACAATCAAACAAAGGCCAACGTAATATACGCACCTGGCATTACTCTCCGGCAATTCAATAAGATCTCATTCATAAATAAACAATTAAAGGTGCAACATAATCATAGCATTCACTTATGAAACTCGTATTGTAAAATCAAAATGCCCTTTACGTCAAATAAACCATTAGAAATAAGTAACAGAAACGATTTCGCCGACTCCATAAAGTAACAAAAGACATAACTGACAACTGTATATTGTGCAGCCGCTGCTAACCTCTAATTTGTCGCCCGGCGGTTTATAATACCTCTTTAACGGCAGGTGGCAAAGCTTTGCGGTTCTGCTTTAATGAAATCGCTTTTAGAGCCATATAAGTGCTTTAGCATAATGCGAGCGCAATTTTTATTGTTCTACGCCTATATTTCAAAAATAATCACTCTGCTAGGCTTTATTTGCCTGGCTTATATTTATGCCTTGTTTAACAATAGCGAAACATTTTGTTCGGGGTAATATATGGCGTAAATAGTACATATCTTGTTATGTATTTTAAAATAGTTTCATACACGTACACTTACACACCAACAATGTTTCAAGTAACTAATGTAACATACATACAATACAATACGTTCTATAAAATATATTTCGTAAACGATACTTTGTTATGATTTCCATTGTTAACTAATGATGACGTTCATTAATAATGAATATTGAAATTATTGTTCGTAACTAGCTCTGGGAGTAAGTTTGTTCCCTTGGATATACAGGTAGTTATAAAAAGTTAAAATCCCACCAAAAACATTCTGCAAAAAACTAGCCAAGTCTCGATGGAGCTGCTTGTTTATCTCTAAAAAGTAGTGAGATCTAGACAAAGTCGTGCCAAGTCTAATGTTCCTTACTGCGATTTCTTTATTATTATAGTTAATGTTGTGTGACTTGGCCGCTGACTTGCACCTATAATCCAAAAGAGATTTTTCTTACAAATTTAGTCAAAACATTCATTTCCATCTATACTTTCAAAGTCCAAACGTTACATCAATCCCAAAACAAGTCCCGCAAGAAATAAATCTAAGTAGCCATTTTAATCTTTTTACTATCCAGTAAGAAGTATGTGAACTCGAAGCAAGTTTTCGTATCAGTTCTGTCGCGTGCAGTCTAGTTTGGAACTTGGAAAACTTCCGATCAAATTGAAGTAGGATCGGAGATGTGGAGTCCCGCACAATTGTCGTCGATATTGGAGGTAATGCGTTTAACTGGTATTGTAAATTGCAGGTACACAACTCAATAACATAAATAAAAGCTTATTTATCTGTTCACTGAAAAACGATTATAGTCATATATTATTTATTTTAGAACACCGGTTCCCAAACGTATTCGTCTAACGCCCACTTTGAAAATCAGTTACTTCGGATCGCCCACTTAGAGACGAATATATTATATATTATATTCAAAGACCACTAAGTCGTTTTCTAGGCCCTTTGCCGCCCTTCTCTAGGCCTTAATTTACATGGGGCGTTATCGTCCATTCTGGGAAAGAATGTTCTAGAATCTTATTTACCTATTACAGCCAAGCAGGCTGTATCTCCCGTGTCCGACATTCGAGGGAATATAACAACGATGTCTTACTTTCCTAAATCTAACAAATCAATATAGCGATATAGCCTTACCCATCTTAAAAGTTTATAAAACCAGTGATTCTAAAGGGCTTTTGATAACGTGTTACGTCAAAAACCTGTGCAGTACACAAAGAACACAATATCCTGTCCGTCAACCCAGTTACATTTAAGTGCTATTGAGCGAATCTCTTTGATCCAGCCCTAGCTGTTGGATTCCCGGCGGATGTGTTTCGTGTATTTGTTAACTCCGACGAGAGTAAAACGGCAAATAACAAATAACAATGAAATTTTTATTGATAGAGAGTACAGTAATACGCGAGATTTTGATAAACGTTTTTCCAATCGCGTTTCGATTGACGTGTCGATTTTATTTTTATAACTGTAATTCTATTTTTAGAGTAGGAGCTTTTTAGTTTTATTTCATTGTTTGAAGAAGCGGTAGTGCCAATTGTCGTTGAAAGCAAATTAGGCCAACACGACCGGGGACGTACTTTAGTCGCTGACTTGTGAACACCGGTCACACAATCTGACCACAATATCGCTTTTCTAAATTTCCTATTGGAGAAGATGAGCAAATGTCGGCAAGGTCTATACGAAAATTATATGGTTGTCTATGGGCGTCGATTTATTGTCAAAACCAGGTAAAGTTAGGTAAGTACTGAATCAGCCAACATGTTGCCAATTTAAAACAGCGCAAACATGCAAATATACACTTTAAACACATCCCCGAGTTATGATATCCCAAACAATACCAAAAGCCGATCAACACTAACTAAACGAGTTTTTAAATCTCTCTGATTCTGAAGCTTTAGGCGTATTCTCGTCAAACGTGAAATACTATGACATAACAAGACGTAAAGTAATGAATCGGCCGACATAATGCTTTTGTACAACAGCGCGAACATGCAAATATACACTTTAAACATATCCCCGAGTTATGATATCCCAAACCATACCAAAAGCCTATCAACACTAACTAAACATAAGTTTTTAAATCTCTCTGATTCTGAAGCTTTAGGCGTATTCTCGTCAAACATGAAATAATATGACAAAACAAGACGTAAAGTAATGAATCGGCCGACATAATGCTTTTGTACAACAGCGCGAACATGCAAATATACACTTTAAACATATCCCCGAGTTATGATATCCCAAACCATACCAAAAGCCGATCAACACTAACTAAACATGAGTTTTTAAATCTCTCTGATTCTGAAGCTTTAGGCGTATTCTCGTCAAACATTAAATAATATGACAAAACAAGACGTAAAGTAATGAATCGGCCGACATAATGCTTTTGTACAACAGCGCGAACATGCAAATATACACTTTAAACATATCCCCGAGTTATGATATCCCAAACCATACCAAAAGACGATCAACACTAACTAAACATGAGTTTTTAAATCTCTCTGTTTTCTGAAGCTTTAGGCGTATTCTCGTCAAACGTGAAATAATATGACAAAACAAGACGTAAAGTAATGAATCGGCCGACATAATGCTTTTGTACAACAGCGCGAACATGCAAATATACACTTTAAACATATCCCCGAGTTATATTATCCTAAACAAGACCCAAAGCCGTGCCGCTTAGCGTTCAGCTTCCATGATTAACTCGGCTAACTTTTAGTCGCCGCGTTTTCATTTTCTCGGTATTTCGCTTTGTGTTAGTTCGAGCGGGAATACGAATGGTTTTTCACAGATAACAAATAGGCCACGTTGTTTAGACGCTAATTAACAAGAATTACAAAAGGCTATAATGAAACTTCATTTGTGAATATTGTTTTAGCATTTCGCGATGTTTTTGTGAGAGGTCGTGCCGTGCAGTGTAGCTGAATTGGGTCGGTACGACTGAGGAAGTGCCTCTTGCGGATGTTTATAGGTGAATCATCGTCAAAAGACTTCGACTTATACTATTAAAAACACGCCCACATCTCAAGTAGGCTGTTTTACAAATTGCTTCGGTTTATACCATAATTTAAGTTAGATTTATTAAGTGATCCTCGGATTTACGACCGAATTGGGTCAGCACGTTCGACCGTTCTAAAGGGATCCATTAGAAGAGGAGGCGAATGGAGAGCAACACGTATGCATGACTATGCAAATACTTGTATTCACTAACCGACTGCAATTTCACACCCTAAATAAAAAAATCTACATCCATTCAAATTAAAAATTCTGAATCCCTTTTTAGAAACACTTGTCTTCGCTACCTGTATAAGCCTATTCCTCTGACACGAAGCGCCCATTTGGTGGGTAACAACACAATTGTGATTCGTATTGCCTGTTTAGGCACGCCGTGCATGTGCTGCGGCATTTGTATGTCCACACACGACTATATTTTTTACTTTGCCAATTTGACGCAACGTGGGCATGTTAACGTCAAAATCGTGTCACTCAGACATAAATTTGGAAATCATGTGACCTTCGTAATGCTGTGTATTAAAAAAAACCGACCAAGTTCGAGTCGAACTCGCACAACGAGGGTTCCGTACCAACACAAGGTAGGTAGGTGTCTCTGCGACATTTTTTATCAGAAAATAAAAAAAATTGGTTTTCCATAGCATTTGTATGAACGACAAAGTTGTATTTGCGTTTTTTTATGTATTATTTTTCAAAAACTAATAATGATATATTGCTTAAACCAATTTTCGTTGAAAGTTTTGAGATCTACAGTATATATTTTTTTTTGATTTCTCACTCTCTTATCAAATCAAAAGTTAGAGGGGGGACGGGACATATTTCACTTTGGAAGAGTCTACCTTTCAAACAATTGATGTTAGCGAAAAATGGTTATAGTAAGTAACCTAAATATCATTTTTAAAGACCTATTCATAGACACCCCTCACATACACGTTGGATGTAAAAAGTAAATTTTTGATTCAGTTCTATGGAGAGCCCCCTTTTTTTTATTTATTTATTTTTATTCAAAATTCGAATGTGTTTCACAGAATACACCAACACATGAATAAGTACACAAAAATGGCTGTGACATACTGACGGACGGACGGACAGACAGGCATGACGAATCTATAAGGGTTCCGTTTTTTGCCTGCGGAACCCTAAAACTAAGCGAGATTTGATAAAATTATAAAAAAAAAGTTACAAAAAATCACACATCCGGCGAGGCCAACAGAATTTGTCATTCAAATTCAAATTCGATTTAAGTGAAACTTTTTTGTACATATGTAAAAAATAAATATCATATGACATGTTTTGTCATTGTAACTACGGTAATGAATTTGTGTATTAAATCAAATATAAAGTTTTACTTCAGTTGTGTGCCCTAAAGCACACACTTTCGTTACCAACATGTTTGTGTTATTCCAGAATTTGACCCATATCGGTTCTCCAGTTTTGCTTCGCCTTGACACGTAAGTAAAGGAGGACATCGGTGTACCTATGTCAACCTTTTTTCCCTTCATGTGTTTTTATTTTTTTGTCCATTGTAATACTTATATGTTTGTTTAGATTATAATATGTATATATGTATTGTATAATGCAGTGTTTTTTCACAAATATACTGTTATTTATTTTATTTATTTATTTAAATACCAAACAAGCCAACTTTCCTTTTATAATATTAATAGAGTACTTATTAATAATAGCTGATGTCATTCTATCAAGTATATTCTTTAATTTTTTAAAACATCAGGCCATTCAAATCGGTGTCCAGCTTACCCTACAATTTTGTCGATTTTGATCTTTTAAACAGCAACACATTTTCACGTCAGTTCTATAACGGGGTAGACAGATGGTAAGTACAGTGTCACAGTGAAGTAAGGACCGTGATATGTGATATCACGGTCCTTGCTAACTAGCCTTGCTCCCTCCACATTCCTAGCTCTCTTCATATGTATGGTCTGGAAGATATCGGTCTGAAAGCGATATCTTCCAGGCAACCATCTTCTGAAAGATATATTGGTAGAAAAAAAAAGGAAAGCTTTACTAAAACATGTATAATTTAGTCATAATGATGATATTAGTAGGTAGCGCTGAGATTTCATCTCAGTCTAAGAACACGTAGGGACCTTGGCACACATGGGGCACTCGTAAAACGTGGCCTACTTTGAATGTATTATTTTTATCGGAGGCGATATTTGATTTTAATGGCTGGACACGAGATAGAAAATATTACAAACATAAAAACATTTCATATCCGCAAGTCTATTTATTAATTCTTAATACTTGTTTGCGCGTTTTAACACGGCTCGTGATCACGGCTGGTGTTACCCGGCCGAAACGTCTAGCCAAGGTATATTTCGCTAGTGTCTTTAATAAATATTATATCGTGTTAAAACTGGGAACAGAAACTAACTCCATTAAAAACATTAAAAAAAACTGAGTCTGACAAAATATTAATTTCAAAAGTAACTTTTCAATTGACAAAAACGAAATGAAAATATTTTCAGAAAAATGGATTAATAAATCTCTATCGCAAGCTCAATGTCTACAATTTCATGAATATCCCAACTGATATTCGCAAAAAATCCGATATCGAACGCTATCGTAGTCTATTACGCGATTAACAGCTAGCAGTTGAGCTGTGCATTTTTAATCGGATACATCGCCGGAATTACAGCTTAAAACGTATTTAGCGTCGCACGACTTGGTGCGAGTTTACGGATCAAATTGTGCTGTAACGTTGCAAATTCGACTCCGGCTCATTTACATTTAATATGCAACGTTAATTGTACATATTATGTAGTTGCGCGGTTACATTTGTACGAGTTTAGGTTTGGGAATTTATAAGTAGGTACCTAATAAAGTATTTAGTAATGGGTATAGTGCTACATTGCATCCTTACATGCAGCGAATTCGGCCAGCACGAGACCGGCGTAAAGTGACAGCTGGTCTGTCGCGTTTCGTGCGGTGTGTAAGTAGTCGATGGCCCATGGAGAAGGGGGGAGAAAGGAAAGCAGCGCATGTATAGCTTCTATGTGGATGTGTCTATGGGCGTCGGTAGTCATGAAAAAGGCTCCTGACTGCTCGTTTGCCCCCTTATACAATAAAAAAAAAGAATTTTACTTTTTTTGTAGAAATGTTACTTATACCTACAAGTTCTTTTTTATTGTTTACGATTTTTTATAGCCATTTGATAACTATCGGCACACATTAACATACTCGCGTTGACTTCGTTCGCACCGTCACTTCCAACGGGCCACCGGCTACTTTTTTAAGGCAGTACCTATTATGTAGGCGACTTCCCATTCGCGCGCGTCTGTTTCTGCTACAGGGCACTACATCTTACAAAATAATAGCATTATAAGATGTATTGCCATGGCCATATCTCATATCATATTATAATCTCATGCCGGAGATCGCAACCTTTTTTTCACACAGTAAAAAAATAATGAAAGTCATAACATTTGTTTGTTTTGTTTAAATAGTCTAAGCTGTAGAATAAATGGAATTTATATTTTAACCAAATGCGCGCGTAAAAAAACCAAATTTTATGGTATAAAGGGGGACAAAAGCACAAGAAACGCGACAGCACAGCTGTCACTTTACCCAGGTGTGGTGTAAGAGAGGTAACTGTCCGGTCGTGCCGGCCCAATTCGGCTGCATGCAGGCGTACAATGTGGCACTACCTCTTACTTACTTTATAAGTACTTCTCGTCCTTACTGCTAATTTCTCTGATTTAATTACTAAATTCGCTGCAGCTTTATTCTCCAGGGAGCCCTAGGAAATGCTATGATTCTATTAGAGTGGTTGCCGCTGTCTATTCTGGAGATACAGGAGTCTCATGAATTAGAATGGTGGGCGAAATCAAACCAACTGTACAATATATTTGCCATTGACCTAATTTTGGCGCCTGCACACATTTTATTGAACAACGCAAACCACCGAGTTTGAAATAGTTTATCTTTTCAAAGATATAATTATCATTATCACTATATATACCATATTATCAATTTTTATTTTTATTTTGCAGCAACAAAAATACAACGTCTGTGAAAATTTCAACTCTGAAGCTATGACGGTAACAGACAGACATATGGACAGACATACAAACGGACTCTCTTATCAACTATTAGGTTCCATTTTTGCCTTTTAGACACGGAACTAAAAAAAGCTCCTAAATTAAATCATGTAAGCTTCGAGCGAAGCTACTAATAGAAATAGATAACGAATAGAGCAATATTCTATTTAATCAGAAAAATCTGCGAACATATCACTCGTAATGATAAATGTGCCATTTTATGTATGTTATATATGTATGTTATTTATATCGTGCTCAGTATTGTAATAAGAACATGATGAGTCATAATAATTGATCGTGTTAGCGCTTATTGAGACGCGATGCTGATAAAGAATTGGGTCAATGACAATGTGGAAGTGTTATATAATAGTTGCGTCGTGCGGTTTCACTTGCGTATATTACAAAATAACGGATGGAAATATAGCAATCGTATCCTTTTGACGAATATCGACAGTCGGCACCCATAGACATCCGCATATTTGTCATATAGAAGCGTTGCCCACGTCCGGCTTCCCCTCTAATGGGCCATGGACAGTCACACGCTGCACAAAACGGGACTGGGTAGCTATGAATGTGATGGCGGTATCATGAAAGCGAAAGGTACCTCACCTAAATAAATCAAATTAGATACTTAAAGTTTATTTTGTTGTATCACTAAATTTTAAAAGCTGATCTCGTGAATTTAAATTCGCCTACTAGCAAAACTGTATCAAGATTGTTTCTTTACACTATACTGCGATAAAAACATTGTATTCCGAAACAGTATGGAAAAAAGCAAATGTTTCCCTAGAGGATTCCGTGGCGGATCGACACAACAAGTTAAGAAAGCGTTCTATTCCAGCTTATTTCTTATTTCCTGTACTTGGTAAAAAGAAATGCCTTTAGGTTTGTTGAGCTGAAAAATTGAAGATGCATCAAATCTACTGTTTAATTATAAAAAAAAATACCTTCAAACCGAATTTCGGCTACGACAGCCATCTGTATAGAGAGTAACCAACTGCACAGGACATTATAATGCTCATCGGTTTACGCAGACACAAATACACTCCCTATTCCCTCTTTCCCCTACAACGATGGGACGGTAGTCGAGCACGGCCCGAAAGACAATAAGCGCATGACGGAAGACCTAAAGTGCTCTTCGTGGCTTGAATTAGGGACGAGAGTGTATCACCGTCAACTTTCCAACTTCGGAATGTCATAATAAAATGTAAAATTCACTAGGCACTTTTTTTTCCCACCCGAGCATCAAACCCAGGACCCAGGAACTGTTCACGAGATCACGAGGCCATAATTTCTGTAATCGCTCGACAGCCAAATTGCCAGCTTATATTCTGAGTTGTGACTGTTGTACGTCTCAATATATGAAGCTAAATGCAATTAGTCGAGCCATATAATAGAAGCCTAAGCACGTCATGTATCTCTATAATTATCTATATTCTAATAATTTTAACGAACGCCTTGACTACTGTAGGTAGGTAATGGAAAAGTATCGATACTGTCTTACTAGTACATTAGTATCGGTATCGAAAAGTAAAAATACTCGATACCACAAAGTGTAGTTTTTTGTTCCTAGCTACAGTTGTTCTACTATTACACGGATTAATTTTCTATTATAATAATAAAGAAGGAGATCATATGGGCGAATAAATTTGAATAGACACTACATTACATTGACCGTTCTCAATAAGTACTTTAATTATAATTTAAAGCAGTATAATAATAATATAATTAATATATGTCACAAATCTTCGCGTCAGATCCCTAATGGATAAATTAAAAAGCAGTTTGATTGCATCCTATATCATTCCTGAATAATTTAATTGGCTAAAGGAATCGTATTATTGCAATAGTAGTTA